>QANZ01034600.1:45775-56449 GCA_003254925.1 Chamaecrista fasciculata
CTTTAACTATCTGTCATGGACAAATCAGAATGCAATCACAATTGAGAGTAGTAAAGTAGTATACCAACATGGGATTTTATACTCATTTTAATCAATAACATTGTAAGAAATGGCTATGACTAATTCAAGCTCTCACTCATTGCCATATATAAAATACATACAAACACACCAGGTTAAGCTGCACCAATTACTATGTCTCAATAACTGCCAAATGCTTGGATCTGTAAGAAAAAAAAAATTTAAAAATACATAGAAACAAATGAATAAAACCAACTAGTTTGACCGATTCTACTACAAAACTTAATTCACAGCATCTTTCATCTCTCTCTCTCTATATATATACATGTATATATTTTATATGAAAAATTTTCTTATATCTTTATTATAAATTTTTTTCAATAAAATATTTTAGATCAAAACTTTATTTTTACCCTCAAATTATAAGATGAGTTCTATTTTTAGTCTTCAAACTTTTTCATTTGTTTTACAATTAGTCTAGAATGTGATTTCATTTGATTTTTGCTATTATTTTTAATTTAAATAGTTGAGATTGACCATTTGTCTCATATATGTATTATAATAAGAGGGTTGAGAAAGAGAGAAAGAAAAACCTTCATTTGATCTTAATCACAAACTAACAATAAATTTATAATTGATTTTTGTTTAAAACAAATATATATGTAAGCAGCCTTATATAACTTCAGTCCTATATATATGTGTAAACCACACATCACAACTTGCATTGAAACAAACAACAATAAGTGAGCCATTAGAATCAGAAAGAGTGGTGAGGGTGATCAATAAATTAATATATCAATGGCAAGGAGGAGAAAGGCTTTGGCAAGAGAGGAGGAAGAAGAGAGAGGCATGAAATGGAAGGAGATAATGAAGGAAGCTGAAGCACTTGGAGAGGCAACAAGAGCCAAGAAGCGTTTTGTGGGTGTGAGGCAAAGGCCTTCAGGAAGATGGGTTGCAGAAATTAAGGACACCATTCACAAGATAAGGGTTTGGTTAGGCACTTTTGACACTGCAGAGGAAGCTGCAAGAGCCTATGATGAAGCTGCTTGTCTCCTTCGTGGTGCCAACACTAGGACTAACTTCTGGCCTTGTAGTAATAATAATAATCATCATCCTGCTCTTTCCTCTAAGATCACCAATCTCCTCCTTCAGAGGCTTAAAGCCAAAAGGAACAATAACACCCCTTGCTTTTCTTCTGATGATGATGTTGGTTCTGTTCTTGTTAACCACCAAGAGGTGAATTTGTATAATGAAGAAGAATGTGCTGATTTTCCTGTTGAAAACTTCATTGATTTCCTTAATGATCCTGAAGAGTACATCCCAATTACTACCAATAGTGACTTTAGTCACTTGAGAGATGATAATACTGATCATAGTACTACTGCACCAGTAGTTGATCATTCTTTTACTGCTAATTTAGAATCATGTTCCACTGAAAATAATGTCATACAGAGAGATGAAGAAGAGAGTGAAGAAGAAATCAGCCATCTGGGTGTTGAGGATTTCGAGTTTCTGGATAATGCTGCTCCTTCTTGTTACTTCTATTCTGCTTTTGAGATTGATCAAGACATGGAAGAGCCTTTGGTAATGGACCCAGAGAGCTATGGGGATGAGCCTTCCTTGTTAAGAGCTTCTATGAAGAGGATGAAGTATGAGAGGAAGTTCTCAGCCTCACTTTATGCATTCAATGGCATACCTGAGTGCTTGAAGTTGAAACTAGGATCTGCAAACTTAAAGGGAAGAGGGGTTTCTGATCATCTTACAAATCTTCGAATGGCATGTGATGGGAGGAAGAAATGTGGGGAGCATAAGGAGGAAAATGGAAAGATGGGAGGAATGGAAAGGAAAGAGGAAGAAGGAAACCCACAAACATTATTAAATGAGGAGTGTTATTCATCTTCATCTAGTGTTGATGGTGAAGTGTTGCTTTGGAATTCATTGGATCTTCCTCCCATCTGCTATGTTAACTAACAAGATTAAATAACTTTGTTTCTTTGTATCACTCCTTTTGTAACTCAGTTTAATGTATGTTAAGCAACATAACTTCAGGTTTTGTAGTAATCAAGACCATGTTATCAAACTTTTTTTTATTGGTATATGGATTACAACATATCTTTCATGGCTTCACCTATTAATTTTAGGGTCCCATAATATGATTAAAGTTCTCACAATAAAGATGTATCTAACTAGATTCGAACACAGACCTTGTATATGAAGATTGAAATATCAATCACTCTAATCAACCACTTTTTAGTTGTTATCGGCCAATCTTTTGAGTTAGCCTCATACTAGTAAAAGTATGCAAATAGCTGATTCCACCCATTTCTCTACCTCATTTATCAGTGGATAACAACTCAAGTGTTCATTCATTATGTGAGAAATGAATTTATTTATTTTCCTTACATTTTATATCTAAAATCATTTATTGTTTTCTTTAACGGCGTTCACGGATTAGATAAACATTTATCTTGATGCAAATTATATGATAATAATTTAATTACATCTAAAATTAATTTCCTCCTTCAAATTCTTTAATCCAAACACAATATTAAAAAACTAACCGTTATATAAACGAGGGAAACTCGTGACATTATCACAAAAAAAAAAAAACTGAAGCCAGNAAAAAAAAAAAAAAAAAAAAAAACTGAAGCCAGTCCGGTAGATGACTAAAAGTTTCAACGTTGCATGCACAATCGCAACACTAACATACAAGAATATGTCCACAGAACAAGTGCAGACCAATAAAGTCATAAAGACATCATTAATCGCTAGAATAAACTCAACACAATCTTTCAATCTCGTGAAAACAATAAAACTTAATCCCTTGAACTTATTTTAAGAATTAATTTGTAAGGACAAAAAAATTAAATGTATTGATTTCACAACTTTCAGAGATTTTGTGTAAACTAAACTTCGTTAACTCATGTTAACTTGTATATCTTTCAGAGACTAATTTCTGTTTACTCAATTATTATATATCGAACTATCAAAAACCAAATCAAGCATAGTGATGATGAGGCTGATATGCAAGCTCATTACATGCTGCATAGAAATAACTTGTTTCAAGTACCTGTATCAACAGTCATTTACAACACATTCAAAGCCATGATAATACATATAAAAGACCGGCGAATTGTTACCAGAGACTTGACTTCTCTTTCAGATAGCGGAAATTCAATTCGCCATGGAAAACGGCAGGGCTAGTAGAACAACAAAATTATGCAAGCCACCCAAATATTTAGGATTGACTTGTTATAAATTTATAATATGGTCACCCGGATAAAAAGTAGGGTTAGAGACGGTGAAGACTCCAGCTGAAAAGGCACTTATGTACAATGTAAGCTTATTTACAAGCTACATAGGACACATCTCAAAGTCTCCCTTGTCAGCCTAAAGCTACGCTCTCTGTTCTACAGGACACGAAGCTGTGCAAGGAAAGAAGCACAAAGATCCAAGAAGAGAAATTGTGGGCCTTGGACCCTTTGAAGATCAAGTAGATACTTATCTTCACGGGTTTTGTAGAGCTGTCAAATTCATGAAAAAAAAAAGATATTAGCATGAGTGTTTTCTGGAAAAGAAAATGACGAGAGAATCTCAACCTCCATATGACACGAAACAGCAATTAAAAGTTATTTTAAGGCTAAAATACAAAAGACTCTCTTGAACTTTAGTCACTGTGTAAAAAATTCTCCGAACTTTTAAAAGTTATGAAAAGACTCCTGAATTTTTAAGTTTGTGCGAAAGACCTATTTTATTAAGATTTTCATTACAAAAAATCGTTTTTTTAATAATTTTATGATTGTTGTTACATTTTATATTGATTCAAAATTAAAATTAACTATTGCTGTAATTTAATAAGAAAGTGAGCCTTGGCACAACGGTACGGTCACGGGTTCAAATCTTGGAAACAGCCTCTTTGCAAAGCAGAGGTAAGGCTACATACATCTTGACCCTCCCCAGACTCCACCTAGTGGGAGCCTGTGCACTGGGCTGCCCTTTCTTATTGCTGTAATTAATAGTAACCCAAAAGCTAAAATCTTCTTTATTTTTTCAATGAAAATTTTAACAAAAGGGGTTATTTGCACAAAATTAAAAGTTCAAGGGATTTTTTGCAGTGACTAAAATTCAAGCGGATTTTCTGCATTTTAACCTTGAGAACTTAAAGCATCTATATAATAACACGCATGTCAGGTAGTACCCTTTTTCTACCAAAATGATATATAGGTACTTTGAAAAATGAAAGAAAGGAGCTGCCTAAAGTTAGTAAGGGATCCTTATCTGACCATGATAGCCAAAAGTTGCAGTTAAAGGTGGTGCTGAAATTTCTTCATTAGCTAAATACAAAAAACGAGATTATGGTTTTCAAGAAAGATTACCTGCACTTCAAACTTGACCACATTTGACTTGGAAACAGCATCATTCTCAATAATTGTGGAATCATCTTCGAAAAAGTGATTGTTAACCATTCCTTCACGATGACCCATAATGCCAGCAACCCACCTGCACTTCATATTATAGTGTCCAATCTTCTTCCAACATACATTCAATTCTTGCAGAGCTTTAAGGACCTCAGTCATTATTTCACGAGGATGGGCTCGAGACTGCCATAAATTAATGAACAAGACAAAAATGACCAAAACAAGCCCATCTTAGTTAAATTTTTATCATGCCAACTACCATCAAGGATCGATATAGATATCAATAATTTACATGTGAATAATCAATGAGGAAAACAAATCAAAGAAGCAACAGATAACATATTCAAACAACAAAACTGGCCGCCCAAACTTTCAGAAGAGATATATGGAATCAGTTAGATAAACCCAGACATCAATCAATATCTTCCAGGAAAACTAACACATCATCACTGGTGAAGGTAGCTTCAAATGTGAAAAAGGCTCATCATACAGTTGGTTCTGTTATGAAACAGATACCAAGTAAAATGCTGTACCTGAAGCCCAAGGGCCCATTTCCTCTCAACTGGGAACTGTGGTCTCAATCCAACTCCTTGATAATCTGCATACCCTGGAAAGCGGTGCCCAACACCAACAGCTGCAGCAGCAACTTCATTTGGATGCATACGATTAAAACCAGTATCCTAAGTAGTCATCAAACAACCAAAATTAGTGAGCTTTGCACAGCATTTTGTTCCAAAATTACATATAAGGAAATACAACATAATGAGGTATATTAACACCTAAAATTTCACAATAGTAAACTGAACAATATCAAGGCCCATAGATTCAACACTATATGACAAGCAATCTTGGGCCAATGTCCAATCATATAGAGGGGTACCTTATCAGCCATTAGAGTCATACTTAATTATACTACTCTTAAATCCAAGACTTTTAAGAGGAAGAGAAACCTACCATACTCTCTTGAAACTCAGCCCCAAGATAGCCACTCGAAACACGGAAACGATTGTCCAATAACAAATAGTATGCCACAGTACCCTGAAATAGATGAATGACAGTAAGTGACAATGTGGCAGATATACAAGGGAAGAATGAATAGTTCATACTTCATTTTGTATCCTATTGCGAAGAGATTCAACCAACTGATTCCTGTCAAATCCCATATTAACCACTTCCTGAAGAATTTCCTCATCAATCTGCAAAACCATTATGTTGATTAACCACATTTTGCTCGGGTCACAAATTTTCCAATCATAAACACTAAATCATCTGAAACTATTAAGGATAAAAATAGAAGACAAAAAGAAGATGAAGCTACATATACTATCGAAATCAGAAAAGAAACCAGATGGCTGAAGATATGTGGACTGTAAAGTTATGAAGAAACTACAATCAAGCATCAATGCATCATTATTTAACTATACAGTTAAAAGAGAGAAATCTTATGTTAATACAACTAAAAGAGTAGAATTATGAACCAAATAAGGCAAATAGCAGAACGAAAATGAAATTGGGAAATCAAAAGAATTATGGAACTCTTTGCCCTCATTTAAAAAAGATTCAGCTTATTCCTCATTTGACCTCCAATACTTAGAAAGATCATAGTTTCAATTACACCATCATAGTGCTAAAGAAACTTCTCCAATACAAGAAGCTTTTTCAAAGTAACAACAGTGGCCAATCATGGGAAAAATAAGAAACATGAGAAAAATTAAGAAAAAAACCATTTCCATGTAGCCAAGCCAGTCACCAAACACTTGATTAATAACAAAATGAAAATACTGAAAAATTATAAAATAATAATGGGGGAAGAACATGCAAGAGAAAGCACCAAATAGAAGTACTACGAATAAACAGAAAACCTTCTTGGCTTGTTGCATAGTATCTGGTGGTGGCACTGCCAGATAACGAGGGAGATGAGCTTGGAACCAAGCATGTTGACGGATCTCAGGTATGGTCACCCTCTTCATAGGATCAACTACAAGCATCTTTGGAATCAACTCCCTAGCACTAGGTGAAAGATGACTAGGAAGAGTATATATCCCACCCTATAAGAAACAAGAGAAGTTGGGAAGTAAAATAAAATTTCTATCTATCATTGAAGAAAAATGAACCTAATTAGACAATGCAGATTTCTCAATAGAATTACGAATAAAGGATAATCGGATGGTTTTAGGCTCACATTTTCAGCCACCAAAGAACTCAGGAGAAGTAGCAAAAGAAATCAAAAAAGGTGGAGGAAACAGCAGAGAATTACTTCACATCAAAATGTTAAATAATTGAACATACTCTTTCCCAGGCAATAACATAAGGTAATATTAACAAAACCAAAAACAACCAGATTCATTTGTTTCTGAGAACAAATAGTTTTCACTTGAGAAATGATATTGTCGTCAAAAAAATAACAATTAGAAGCAGGACTGAACATCAAAACTATTAGCTTTTTTGAGCCTAGTGATAACTATCGTTCGTCAAAAGGACAATGCCAGGCTCAAACCAGTGAAGAAAATAATTTAAAACCCACCTAGAAGATAAGGGATAAAAGTGACAATAGTGCAATACCTTTATTTTCTTGAAGAGATTCGGAATATTCTCATCATCAAAAGGAAGGGTGCCACAAAGAAGAGCATATAAAATTACACCACAGCTCCAGACATCTACTTCAGGTCCAGCATACAATTTTCCAGAGATAACCTGCAGAAAGTAGCATAGTGCAACCAAGAAACATAATCACAAAAGACACCAAATTATCATTCCCAAATTCTGCTCTAAATAATAACATCCATTTCATGGCAATCCAAAGAATTCTAAACCTCAGGAGCAGCATAATTTGGGCTCCCACAGCTTGTCTTAAGAAAGTGGCCATCACGCATGATGTTGCTCAAACCAAAATCAGCAATCTTGACATTGCATTTGGAGTCCAAAAGTAAATTCTCAGGTTTCAGGTCTCTATGAACCACCATATTCCTGTGACAGTACTCCACACCAGAGATGATCTGCTTGCAAGAAACAAATTAGATTGAGAGATGTGACAAGTACAAGTTGCTGAGATGCAAAAATAGCACTTAATCCTACCTGCTGGAAAAAATTACGGGCTTCATCTTCTTGTAACCTACCCTTTTCAACAATGTAGTCAAAGAGCTCTCCAGATTTTACATACTCCATGACGACATATATGTCTGCTGGAGTTTCTATGACTTCATAAAGTCGTATAATATGAGGATGCATGAACAACCTTAAAATTTTGATTTCTCTTCTCACTGCAGCAAAGTTTGAAGGGGAAAAAAGAAGAAAATGAAAAGATTATACAAGCAAATTAAATGAACGGAGATTGGCTGCAGCAAACATTCAGCATTAGAAAAATATCACATAGAAAAATCAGTTGTTTCTCCCCAACCTCACACCATTAAGAAAACAATGAAATCGGATTTCAGAAAATACCTAATGTTCTTAAATGTATAAACCAGAACCTTCCAAAGAAATTATAACCTTGAAAATCTAATACCTCATAATAAGAAGATTCATGACTATCTGTAAGCAAAGAATACAAACCTTTTTCTTCCATTTCCATGTTCTTTATCTTACGGCGGTTAAGGATCTTAATGGCAACTTTATGACCAGTCAATACATGCTCTGCAATTTTCACCTTACCAAATGATCCAATACCAAGTGTTTTCCCCAATTTATAATTCGGCAAAAACATGTCCACACCAGTGCCACCACGACCAGTAGATCCATCCATTCTAAAATCTAAGATCATAATTAAGGAACAAACAAAATGAATATTATACAAGTATGTATACAAAGATAAAATAATCAGTTTTTTATCAGTTAACCACATTAAAATGAGATAGCACATGAAAAAGGTCAAAAAGTGCCCTTTCTAAAGCTTGTCTCACACAACAATTGTACAAATTAAAAAGGCTTAACAGTAAATGTAATGATTCAGATGCAAAACTTGAGAGCAATTAATATTAATGACCATAAAAAAGGGATATTGTTAAGGGTTATTTGGTTGTTGGTGACAAAGGCTCAGTGATACTAGAATAATCTCCAGCTAAATGATCTAAGTTCAAATCCCAAATCCAAATTAATTAAACAACAACAACAACAACAATAATATTGCATTTTAAAAATGTGTTTTAACATTTATAGTTAAAGACATATAACAAGCATTTCAAGCCAATTTAGCACACAACCAATATTACATTCTATGATACTCAACAAGATTTATAAAGAGTTAATGACAAATTAACCCTTCACAAAACGAGAGACATATAGAAGAAAAANAAAAAAAAAAAAAAAAAAAAAAGGTAGCAGCATGGTAACATACTTTCTTTGTTTCCTTTTCACTGATATTGCACACATCTGCAGATCTTGAACTTACAAGGTCCCCTTCCTGAAGGGGGTGAAGACACCAGTACTCTTAAGGGTTGTTTTAAAAATAATATATACATATATATCATTAATCTAATATTTTCACCAAAGCAATTCTTATTGTCCATCTTTTTGTGAAATACCCAAAAACATATTGTTTCGTGGTGTTAAGTACAGTAGTGGATGGATAAATCTTTAATGAGTAGCAGTAGCATAGATGAAAGTAAAGAAGCGAAGGAAACGGCTTCCTCTTCTCGAAGCAAATGTCACTTACAAAATCAACCCTAAGCCCGCTAAAATAAAAAGGAAAATCCTATGAAGTTCAGTCAAATTTTTAGAAGAAATGAAAATAAAACAATGAGTTCAACGAATCATTAACTGCAATCAGGTAAATTCTCTCAAGAGAATTGTATGCCTTAAAATAAACTCGGGCACCAAACAGCAGACAACTCATTTAGAAGTTCAGAAGCACAACCGAGGAAGGAGGAGAAGAAAGGAAGAGAGAATAAAATCAAATACAATTGACATACGAAAAGAAAGAAACATAAATATTCTCAGCTTGACTGTTTTCCCGAATAAATACGAAGAAAAATCGCTCAACCAAATGTTCTAGAAACAGAACCCGGATCAGCCAAAAGGCCAAAATTGAAACGCAGTGCCACAATCGAAAGGCCTAGTTATACATTAAAAACAGGATTGAGCAACAAATCATATGACTAAACGTTCAATTTTGAAATTCGATTGGAGAACCCCTAAAAGTTACCGGCGATTAAAACCGCAGGGAAGAAAATCCGCAGAATAGGAATGAAATGGAAGGCGAAGCTGAAGCAGGTGGAGCGATTACGATCTAGAAATTGTGCGTCTCTGCAAATTGCAATACCCTAATCTTCAGAATTGGGACCAACAAAAAAGAGGAAGGAAGAATAAAACCATTATTGTGTTTTGTTTTCGTTCGCTGCTTTTGCTTGCATGGGTTCTAGTGCAGCTGAGAGAGAGAGAGAAAGGGAGAAACGGTGCGTTTCGAATGAATTACTAAACTCCGAGGTTGAGGTTGTTCTACTTTTGTACGGAGGCACATGAATCTTGTGTTTTCTAAACCCAGCGTAATTGTCACGCATAACAACTTAAATAAGGATAGAGTATAGTGAAGTGCATATATATTTTTTTTCCCATTCGTCATTCCATATTTGAGTTTTGTCTAGTTAAGGGTCTGTTTGGGAGCAATAGGATTTTAATCCAAGTTCAACCAAATAGATGGGATGAGATTATTTTTTAATTGGATGAGATGAGATGATGTATTAGTGTTTGGGTAATTTTAGAGAAAATGATGTTAAATAGGCTGTGAAATTATATAAAAGGGTATGTAATGATTGTGGTTGGTAGAAATAAGTTTATGGATTTTTGTAATTTGTATAGGGGGAGAAATGGTAGGAAATAATGAGATGAGATGGAGATAATAAGATGAGATGATAGGTGTTTGGTTGTGTTTTGATTGGAATAATATTGAGATGAGATGATATTGGAAAGTGTGATATTGTATTGGAAAACGTGAGANATGGTAGGAAATAATGAGATGAAATGGAGATAATAAGATGAGATGATAGGTGTTTGATTGTGTTTTGATTGGAATAATATTGAGATAAGATGATATTAGAAAGTGTGATATTGTATTGGAAAACGTGAGGATGAGAAAATTTTGGATGAAGGGTTAGAGGTCAATCCAAGTGGATGAGATGATAGGCCCAAATGAAAATAATATTGGAATTATTTTTAAGAATACAATTTGGTCCATAAATTTGTACCGGTCCTATTAATCAATCCCTAACATGTGTAAATGATAACTTGGGGCTTACACGAAATC
>QANZ01034600.1:57308-78032 GCA_003254925.1 Chamaecrista fasciculata
AAAAAAACAACTATTTCACCCTCTCTTGATTGTCTACTAACAATTTTGATCATACATTTTATCCAATTAGGTTAGTTAATATATTTTTATATGTGATTCAAAATTAATCCATATAATAAACTTTTTTTCATTACTAAAATAAACCAAATGTCTAACGGTTGCTGATAAGACTAACCTCTTTTATTTTATTTTTTTATTTAGGTATTGTTAAAAATGAATCTAGTTAAAATGGTTTGAGAAAAACAAAACAGAATAAATTTTTTTGTCAGGAAAAAAAAGAATATATTTAAAATGGGCCATGAAAGGAATAGTTAGAAATTAGAAATGGGCCAAAATACTTGGTCCAATAGGAAAAAGGCTTCAAACTTCATGGCCTAAAATTCAAAATTAGGGTTTGAGACTATGGCTTCAAGATAGATATAAAATGAGGAGGAGGAGTTTGTGACGGAAGCCATCTTCGCCGATTGAGTAGCCCCTTTCGATTTCTACATGAGTAAGGTGGTTGCTACCTCCTATAATTCATATTTCATGTACTTTAGGCCTTGGGTACGTTCATTGAAGTGAATGTGAAATGATTTAGATGGACTGGTGTTGTTATATATGACCTCTTTTTGTGTGGAGTTCTCCTCTTGAATGTTATTTGATGCGGTAAAAAGGTGAGTTATTGCTTGAGTTTCCTCTTTGGTGGCTTTGATGGTTGGGTATTATGATTTTCAGGCTTATATGATTAAAGTGGTTATTCTAACGACTAACATTCTAAATGTGTCTTGAGTGGTGGTTTAACTTTGTGTAAATTTAAGCTTTTGAAGTATCTATGTGTATGTTGAGGTGTTCAAGTGATTGTTGGTTGTTTAGTGAACATTTTAAGTTATAATCAGTTTTTGACATGCTGAGACAGCCATGTTTTAAAGATTGTATTCCATTTCCATGGTTTAATTGCACTTCAACATGTCAAGTTTAGTATACCGTCTGTCTGACACTTGAAATGACACTATTCCATGTTTGGGCATATTCACTTATTTTGAACACTTGAAACGCTTCTTTCATGTGCTAAAATTGTTGAAAATTGAAATTGTGGCCGGTTGATTGATGAATATTTTTGGGTCTCAGTGAAACATTTAAAATGAACCAGAGGAGTCAGAACAAAGGAAAGGCTTAATGGCCTAAAACTAAAGATGTAGATATAGAAGTAAGACAAGGAGAAAAGGAAAGAGATTTAACTATGCCTAAGGCCGAGCGCTTCCCTCTTGAGTTAGGGGTGGCGTGGTATTCCACGAGAGAGGGTATTCTTTGTGGCGCACCAAATTGGAGTGCGTAGGCATATATCAAATTAAACAAAGGGCTCCATGCCATGGCTGCTTTTCTGCTCTAGTCTTTGCAGTTTAAGCTAGGTGTTTGCCCTACATTCCTCTCTCCTCTTTTCTATATGAATTGTCTCCAAGGAAATGTTCACTTCGAATATAAAACCTAACTTATGTACGTAGCATTAGCCTCTTATTCTTTGTCTTCAATTTAAACCCTGAACTATATAATTGACAGAAGTATTGAATATACAGGAGATTAGAGAAGATTATATGTCTATTTTGTTAACAAATATATCTATATAAATTTGGAGGCTTGAGATTGTGATATTATTCTCTAGTTTAAACCTTATTTAAGAACGGGATAGAATGATTAAAAAGACCTTTACTTCGGACTTTGATGCTTTGTTTTCCCCTCACTTCCAAGATAACGAATAGAGAGCTTTGTGTAGCAACTTGCTTGTGCCAATGTAAAAAGAGTTAATCATCATACTTTGACATGGCTTTTTCTTTTGTTCATCTATATTTCTCTTATCACTGCAACTATGGTTATCAAAAAATAGTGTCACTTGATGTGGAAGAGAAAAAAAGGCAAATTAGGCAAGAGGATCTACAATCCTATCTGAAAAATGATTTTTTTTTTCTTTTTTCTTTTTACTTAAATTATACATCTTCGAAGAGGCAATGTACTTTTGTAGTTTCACATTTCAGCATTGCACCGTACACAAACTGGTATTAACTCAACTCTAGTATTCAAATTTGGTTCAGGTGAGCCAATTCCAGCTGTTAAATTGTTTCTGATTGCCTTGATTGGGTCCAGTGATGGCTAAAGTGGTGAGTTAGGCGCCCTTGTAAAGGTGGGGATGAATCCACTGCTAGAAATTTCCTTCATTTATCTGCATAAGACACTGATTTGTAACTTGAGTCAGTTATCTTGGCAACCACAAGTTAGAGAAATGAAACAGATTTGTTGGCCAATTCTAAAGAATAATTAGAACAAAAAGCACTACTTTTCAAGACAAATTGGATATGTTGTAAAATGCTAAAATGGTGAATTCTGTCTATCAAGGGAAAAATTTCCCATAATTTGATGCATTTTGAGATTTGCAATGTTCTTGAGTTTATAATTAAGAGATCAAATGAATAACCCCTTTCAATTACAGTTGTTGAGAACAAGATATGGTATGATAGGATAGGTACCAATTTCTTACCTCTTCCAAACCTTGATTTGCCAGCTGATGGGCGAATATTTTCATTTCCGTGTCTTTTGTGGCCCTATAAAATATTTGGCAAAAGAAATTAAAATATTTGCCAGTGATGAAAAACATATGTTTGCCGTTGCATGAGGAATTAATATTTACCTTAGTATTCATTGTGATATCTTTTTCTTCTGTGGGGTCAAAATCCATTGACAATTTTGAATATTTAGCAGCTGCATCATGTTGAGCCCGATGGCCTGCGTTGTCTTTGTATGTTCTTTCTGAGACATCAATAGCATGTCTAGCTAAATCATATGTGCCTTTTGCAAAGGATGTATCCAAAGCACTAATTTTGCTTTTTGAGCCATCTGATAATGTAGATGAAGCCTCTGGCTTTCTCCTTTTTGCCCATGTAAAACCACTGGATCCGCCGACGGCTGTTGCTGACCCTGAGACCATAGGATAGCCATGAGACACATTAATCATTCGGGATGTATCTGACATAGCACCCATTGAATGTTTTGATGGCTCCAAGTGCATAGCTGCTACTCCATTAACCTTTGTAAGATTTGCTTTGTTGTCTTCTTTAAGAGCTCTTTGAGAATTGTTCTGCTTTTCCTGCAAAAATTAGGATACAGAAGTCCTAATCATCATTAAGGAATTTGAAATTATGCACTGAAAGAAAGTATACGTTTGTCAACGCTGGATTATTGGAATGTTTAAGTTATTGAAAATTTTGGTGTACCCGTTTTTGCTTCCTTGATACTGGAGCCTCTTGCACCTTACCTCCTCCTGGCTTTCTCCTGAGAGAAAAAAAAATCTGCTTTAGTCACATAAATTGATAACAAAGTTGTCTGCTCCATTGGAAGCCACAATTAGCTAGAGTAAACTTTTTCAAGTGGCTAGGTCCATTAACCCAAGTATGAACCTCTAATGGTGTACATCCTCTAACCACAAGTAGTGAATATAGAAACAGGATGATGATCTTTCCTTTATACTTAGATCTATGTTGCACTCCATTTATTTTTCCAATTTCTAAAGCATTGGGCTGAAATGTAAGTGAATGTGACAGGAGAAATAGGTCCTCAACTAAAGCAGATAACTGCAGAAGGCATGAGACTTGGAGCAAAAGATTATATTGCAATAAATTACCTGCGTGAATCTTCCCGATTCTTCGCATCCATTTCTTTGTTGGGTGGATACTTTGGCAAGCTTGACGGATCGCAAGCATACGGCTGGGTGCTGAAATACTGTTTGATTGGTATACGACATGAAATATCTATTCAGTTGTCTAATTATAAGTAATTGGATATCTTATCATTTTAATAAAAAAAATAAAATTGAAATAGAAAGGTGCATGGAGCGGCGTGCAGATGTGCACGAAGAAGTTAATTTGTAAAAAAATAAATAGAAAGGTGCATCTCTAAGATAAAACTATTTATTAATGGGAGGTTATGTGTAGCATAATTTTGTAAGATGTACCTCAGACATTAGAGCTGAAGAGGCAGTCCCACGCTTTGTGGGGTCAATAGATAGTAAAGTCTCTAATAGGCTTACAGCAGTCTCTGGAAATTCTTCACACCTCTCTTGAAAGGTGCTTTCGTAAGTGGTCTGAGGTTTAAACATTGTAGCATGGGGAAGCCTCGACTTTTTCCAGAACTCATCTGGCGGAGATCCACAAAGCTTGAAAATTTTGTGTAGTTGTTCGACCTGTAAATTCAACAAGAGAATATTTGATTTCTATAATAAGTTTTAGAAAACATCCTTATTTCTGTAGCCCTATACCTAAGCAATGATAACTTCAAGACATGTTTTTCTACTTTATGTTAATTTAGCACCATCAAGCTAAGTGGATGGGTTCATTCATCATTCATTCACCACAAGGTTTCTCTCACTCATTTGTTTTATGATTGACTTCAAATAACCAAATATTTAGTTAATTGGAGTGGTAGGTATTTTAATCTCTATAGTTGAGGACTCATATTCGAGTCTTGATATAAAAAATACTATTGTAGAGAGAAATTTACTTGTGGGACCTCCTGACTTGTACAAATATTAATCCTTACTTAATCCGTAAGATAGATAGGTTAAGGAAACATTGTGGTCATACCCAACTCATTCATCATTCAAGATTTTATTTTATGAAGTTTTGATATACATAAAGTACTTCAGATGCGCATGACAATCACAAAGACAAATTGAATATAATCACAACTCATGAACTATATCCATCATACGTCTAATAAAGTTTTCAGAGGTATAGAAAAACAGCTTTTGTCCACATGCAAACTAGTTTATTGTGTACATAGGACTGTAAATACTTAAAAATCACCTCAGTTCTGCCCTTAAGGATAGGCTTCCCCAGGAAGAGTTCAGCAAATACACATCCCACACTCCATAGATCCACTGATACTCCATAACTGGTGGATCCCATCAAGAGTTCAGGAGGACGATACCATAGAGTCACTACACGACTGGTTAATGGATGCCTGTCACCTGCACTGATTGTGTTTGCTAATCCAAAATCTCCAATCTTGAGAACACCATCGTTATTTACTAATATATTGGATACTTTGATGTCTCGATGCATAATACCACGTAGGTGACAGTGCTCAAGCCCACTCAATAGCTGCCTCATGTAACATTTAACCTGTGGAACAAATTAAATAAAACGTAAGAATTAACCCATGAAAGGAGATATTGACACCGTTGTGCTGTCTATACAGAAAATAAAATTAATGGGGTCTTCTCTCTCAATCAAATAAATTCAATCTCTGACAGAAGTACTAAGAGAATAGCCTTTTCCTTCTTGCCTGATATACATAATGTTAATTGTATGAACACACAAGATTAGTAAAATGAGATGCTGACAAACCTGTGCATCGGTGAACTTGATGTCTGGACAAGAGACTAGTCCAGCAAGATCATGCTCCATATATTCGAACACAAGATATATGCTATTTGACATTCGGGAGGTAACTATACCCTCCAATTTCATGATGTTTGGATGGTCAAGCCTGCGAAGAATTGTTATTTCTCTTGACATGAACCTAACGCTCTCAGGTTGAAAATTGTCAAACCGCACCTTCTTCAGGGCAAACATCTTCCCACTTGCAACTTCACGTGCTCGGAACACACTGCTATAGGTACCTTGTCCAATCTTATATGGATCATATTAAAGACATGGGTCAGAATTTAAGGTGTGTAGACCAGAAAATTCACCAGACATTGTAAACACGAAAAACATTATGTTTTCAAGCAAGGATTTGAAGACACTAGCTTCCACTTGCTCCATTCTGTTTACAAGTGGAAGTCTAACATTAAATTTTTAAATTTTAAATTAATGATTTCAAAGAATAACATCGAGCAAGAAAAAGAAAAAATATTTGTCCATTGAGTAAATTTTAGTCTTCAAATTATTTTTTGTTGTGATTTATTTTTTAGTAAGTTGATAGAGAGAAAGAAAAGTTGACTTACAGTAAAAGAAATTAGAAATAAATTTATAATTAATTTTTATTTTAAAAAAATCTCTCAATCAATTGACTTATTATGGAAAATTGTTTAGATCAAATATTTAGTTCAGAGATAATTATAAAAATCAACAAAATTTCATTTTGAATTCACGATGAAACAAATGAAAGACTAAAATAAAACCAAAAGAAAATTAAGGAACAAAATGAAATTTATCCTATAATTTGAAAACCAAAATTGAAATTTTGACCGCAAAACAACTGTCCCAACTCCCATCAATGGATCATGCCAATTTTAATTTCTTCGCAGAAGCTTAAAGGCTTAAATGTGGATTACTGCATTGCACAATGCACACTTGGACATTTTAACCGAAACTTCGTTACTAGAGTCTAGACCTGTATGGTTGTATGTGCTTGAATATATATGGGCTTGTCCATCATTGAAGCCAATAATCCATAACAATATTCTTCTAACATAAGCAATGCTTAAGGCTATGTGGCACTGATAAGGTATGAGGGGACCACATTATTTATTATTCTGATTCGTGATATAGGCATATAACTATCATATAGAAATTGGCAATTTGTAAATAATTTAGTGAAGTAATTTGAGATTGAATTAGGTATCATCAGTAAATAAGATGTTTTTGACTAAGAATTTTTTAAGAGATCAAGTGATAACATCTAATCTAAACTATAAAACGGGACAACAAAAAGTAATAAAAAATTGAAAATGGTGTTCGCTCAAATCAAATTTGTCAAAGGAAATTAAATTGAACTGAAATAAAGTTGAATTAGACCGAACAATAAATGATTAAAACGTATCCAAATTAAATAATTTAATTTGGTTAACAATTTAGGAATATGATTAACCAAATATTCTTAAATAATTTTTTATATCAATCTATCATATTTTTTTTACATATATACAAAAATCTATCATATTTTTTTTATTATGATATCTTATTGATTTACGAAAACTTTTTACCTCAATCACCACCAACTATCATTTTTATTCCTTATAATTTTATCCCCTCAAATCTCTAATCTTATTTGTCAGTTCTTCATTCAATCTATAATTTTAATTCACTATTTTTAAATACACTTTTTCTTTTTAATTTTATTATTTTATCAATAAAAAATAAAAATAAAACAAACTTTTAAATATTTGAACCATTATTTATTGATTTAGTTTAATTTAATTAATTAAATTATTTTTAACCGTTGAGTTGATAATTATTTCAAATTTATGTGAAAAATTCAATTGAAAATTTTGTTCAAAATCACCTAATCACCTCAACGAAAATCCTAAGCAAAATGCTTCATTTCTCACCATTTAGAGATGAGATTAATTACTCTCCTCTCTGGCTAACAGGTCATGTGTCAAACTAGAGGCACTAGATTTANAAGACGAAAGTGAATTATGAAATCTGAAGTGAAAATGAGGAAAAATCGAAGAGCTTGGAAGATATTTTAGGGTTATAATTTTTAATTTTACAATTTTATTTTATTTTTTAAAAAAAGGTAGGTTGGCTCACTAACTCACCAGCTCACTCGAGCTAGCCCACCACGAGCCGCGAGTTAAGTGAGCCAACCCACTCGAGCTAAAATTTTTTGCGAGCCAGATTTTTTCACTCCGGCTCGCCAATTTTGGTGGGTTAAACGAGCCAGTCCACCGGGCCTGACTCATTTTGACAGCTCTATCTAGACCTAATTTTGCACTTCAGTTTGACAACACCCTCTACATTCTACAGTAAGCCACGCCAATGGCATATTTTTCTGTATATGATGAATATGAAGTACTATAAACATTGACACAAACATGAATCACAGTAATAGTAAGAGGACAAGGCAGAAACAAAAGCACCAAAGAACTATCAGAATTGTGCTCATTTTTCAAACTGTCCAAGTCCAAGCTTCATACTAATGTCATTGTACCTACCCATGAAATATCAAGTAAGTCCACATTCAGCATAAATACACCCCTAATTCTACCGTAAGACTAATGAATAATCACCAGAGAAACTGAATTTCCAATCCAATCAGGCTGGCATTTATATCAATTAATCAAAAAAAAATGTAAAAAAAGAGTGTGAATGAAAATTCAGTCATGTATAACTTTTCCACTAATTAAATACATAAAAATTCTATGAACTTTATTCACGGTACCAAAACTCCATCAACTTTTAAAAAAATGACAAAAGTGCTCCTAAATTTTTCATTAAAACTTTCATTTGAAATAATTCAAAAATTCTTTAACACAAAATAGGAAAGTTCAGAGGTCAATTTGACAAATGTTTGTACATTTTAACCTAACTAGTGATTTAGGGGTTTGGTAATGGTAGGTACCTTGTCTAATTTCTCAAAAGCATCGGCTCTGAGGGGGACCCAACCATGAACAGCTTCCCCTGCAGCAGCAGTGAGCCACGGAGGCCATCCAGCAGCATTCTGCTCGGCTTCGACGAAGCGATAGGATGATCCCATCCTGAAACTGAAATTCCCGCTTCCTTTGGACGATCTCTTCCCATCTCGATTTCGATGATCCTCCGATTTGTCATCGCCATTGGCTTTGTTGTTGTGGTTGGACTTGGAGGAGTCATAAGCAAACATCCCCCCCGATTGAGATCTGGACGGAGGTTCCACAATGGCGGAGCCGCCATGATGATCGGTGCGCGCCGAGTGAACGGGAGTATCTCCGGCAACCAACTTCTTGGAGTTAATGCAACCCATATCCAAATCCCGCCCCCCGATCGAATCGACCAAGAGAAATCAAACCCTAAAGATTCAAATCGGGAAATGGATCCAGGGATTAAGCCCTACTACATGAGCTCATCAAATAATGCGGTTGCACCACCTCCGAGAACGGCCATCATAGAGAATCAATCAGGAAGGAAAGAAAACCTTCTTCGACGAAGGCTTTTCTGTTTGGGAAATTTCCCCCCCTTCCCCTTCCCCCCCCACGCGCTCTCTTCGCTGATCCTTTTCTGTGCCTAATAGTAGGCTTGCGAGAAATGTGGGAGAAAGACGATGATTCTCGAAGAATTCGTGGTGTCCGAAACCAAAGGGAGAGAAATTCGCGGGTCCGAATTGTTTCATTTTTTTGGGTGTTTCTTTCTTGGCGTTGCTAAGGGAAGAGGAAAAAAAAAAGGTGTAATGTAACCGTTTGGAGGCTCTGTTATCATTTTCCGTTAGTTGAACAAAAAGAGAGAGAAATTGATATGGTGGTGTGGTAGTGGTGACGATAGTTCTGGCAGGCACAGCTAGCGCGCCACTCTATCATTTTCAAGAGGGAGATATGAGAATTGAATTTGACGCTTGTCTGTTATTAATTATTATTAACCTCTGTTTATTTATTATTAATCCATAATCTATTATTCGCATTGTTTATTTACTTTCTGACTTGGCACCTTTCTTCTATCTGACCTTAGTTCTTATCCAAAAAAAACCATTACATCTAGTCATCTACTCTAATTAAAATATTAAAAAATAAAGATTTAATTGATTTATTGACCTCCACACTTTACATTATTTTTGTAATTAAATTTAGGATAAAACACAAAAAGAATTCAGTAGTTTAGCCTAATTACAGATCGAGAATTTCGTAATTTAAAATATTACAATCGAGTCCCATAATTTAAAAAAAGTAAGTGTGTTTGGATTGGAAATTAAATAACAAAATGGGAGGGAGGGAAGAGTTTTGTGACCCCTCTCTCTTATCGGGAAAGTTAATAATCTCTCATTCTCTACTTTTTTTTCATAAATTTTAAATACTCTAAATTATGATATTTTGAAAAAAGAATTATTTTTCCAAAAAAATAAATAAAAAAAGATTGATCTCTGCAATCTCTCCCCTCCACTCTTCTTACAATTATCCAAATCAGCCCAAAAATTAAATTCTTACTCGGGAAATCGTTGATGGTAACCAAAGTTACCAGCTTAGTAGCTTACCATATCCAATTATCCATTAAAAAACATTTAAAAAAAAAACTTTCCATATCTAACCAGGGTTGCTGGGCTGGTACAAAATTTAGTTTCTTAGAATGCAATTGCACATTTGTCCATCATGTTAGCGTCATCGAAATCAGCTCAATTTATTAGGTTAATTCATTTAATCCATCAATTTTGATATGGCAGGTCAGATTTGACCCGACACATTTAATCATGAGTTAACGAGTTAATCCACTCTACTTGCAGTTAACTCGTTTAATTTATTCTATCCTTTTTTTTAATTTGTTGAACTTTCAAATTTATTGTATGTTTATAATATATATATATATATATTATGTTAAACTATAAATTTCTTCCGTCTACCTTCCGTCTACCTGTATAACGATCTAAACTAAAACTAATCTCATTCGGATCAGGAGCGAATACTCTAAAACTCTCCCAAGTTCCCAACAACTTATATATATAATAATGTAAGTAGTCATGCATATTGTCCATAGAGAAAATTATAAAGAATTAATGAAACTTAAACTTTATTTACAAATGTTTAAAAATGTTTAATTAAAAAGAACTTCGATAGATACTAGGTAGCTAACCAAACCTATCTCACTAGTGTGGTGAATTAGGTAAACTCGAGCCTTTTAACCCATTGTCAATAGTGAGTCAACTAATGTGAACTGGGTTTGCCAATTTTTACAACTATACATTCATGCATAGATCTTTGAAAGCACATTGTATCCTAGCCAGAGTATACATATCAGCACGATAACTATCCCTATAATGCACAACCAAATACGAGGATAAAGAAACATTCATAAAATGGTAAACCCTAGAAAGATCAAATGACAAGAAGAAGATAAAAAATTTACAAGGTTAACAATAAGCCAAAAAATTCATCGACAAGAGTTCAGTTCAACATGTGGAGTCAGCTTTCATTTTTTTCTTTCTTTTTGGGTACTCGACATGACGACTCTGTAAAACTGCACTTACAAGGAGGATTAGACAGTACCTACTAGGGATAGCCTGATTATAAGTATATTAACTATGCCCATATATCAGTTGTAGTAATAATCTTTCATACATTAGAACAATATTGTATACAAACAATGCCATGACTTAGATGTACAAAATAAGTATTACGTACAGAGAAAACCCCAGAAAGTTGCATAGCTTACCTCCGACATCAAACTATACTATGATTTGCTCTTCTTTTAAGCGTAAAGCAACGGGTCTCTGATGGCTATTTCCAAAATCCATATCTTTAAGCAAAGGATGCTTTTCAGGCACCACGTTATGTGGTTTTAGTGACACTGAATTGCTAGCAGCTGTGTTGTGGCTGCTGCTTCGAGCGGCAGGTACGTCATGGTTGTGTTTTCCCTCGTAGGTAGTAATGACTGCTTTAGGGTCTGTTGAAGCTCTCTCGACGTGCTTACGCACATTGCATCCAGCACTAGTGCATTTGTAATAACTCCTGTTCACAGAAATTGAGCATCATGAAACATCATATGGAGATTAATTCAAAAACAGAGCAACCAACTGAATCAAAGGGCACACATGTGATCTCTCAAAAGAGTTCCTATTAGGAAATGACAACAAATCACACAGCTGAATCAAAGAAACAAACAACTTACGTGCAGAAAAATCAAAGGCGTGAAGAATATATGGGGAAGTGGGCAACAATGAATTTCAACAAGGCAAATAATATTGGTTAAGTGAAAAAGGCTAAGTAATTGGTAGGGAGTAGGGAGTAGGGACTGAAAAAGGAAATTCAATTCATGCAATATATAAATTTTGATGTAGTATGAGAATTCTAAGGAACAATTCTCTTCATTAACATTTATAAGCTAAGATTCCCTGAAATCATTACATCAATTGAAAGATCTTGTAGTTCCATATTTATGCTTATTTATTAGCCAAGAGCTAGGCTTCCACTATAGGTGTACAAGACATTCAAGATTTAACAATAAATTGACAAGAAGAAACTATTGCAAAAGAAGAGAAGGAATCGAATTTCATGGTTGGTAAGCACCGGAAAAGAAAATTCTGGTCAATGACTATGAGTCATGAATTTTGTTTGTCTCCTGAATTTATGCCAAGAATTCCAGAAAGTGAATGAACTTTAAATTAGCCAATGCCAATATTTTAAATTTCCCAGCTCTAGTTTTTTATATTGTAATCCTACATTTTCAAAAATGCATGCAGTAGGCTACATGAGAGAGCTTCACAGATGTTTCAATTTCTGGCACACAAACTAAGTGCCTGAGTTCATATTGCAACTCACCATGACACATCAAACTCTGTCAGAAAAGAAAAACAAAACTTATTATGTCTCAGTTATGTTGATTCACCTTATAAAGTCCAGTTTTTTACCACTTAATTAGTCTATAACGTTTCTGAAGTTGAGCTAATTAGAAGATACTGTAAATTATCTAAGGGTTCCTGTATGTTTTATAAACCTTATAGGTAGGCTATAGTGGAACCAAACATGAAACTATTACTCACTTAATATGATTTAACCAATCTAACTTTTTAGAGGCATTTCTTTGATTCTTTCTTTGAATTTTGAAAAAAAAAAAAATGAAATTTCTAGAAGTATAGTAGTGCAGAAAAACAAAATCAGTAGCTAAGTAGTCACCTGGGATGAGGATTTCCCTTGACCACCTTTTGCCCATATTTGCGCCATCTGTAGCCATCATCCAGAAGATCAACTTCGCTTCTAGTTTGGACAATGATTTTGGGTTCTGTAACAGTCTTGTGAGATTGTGAAACTTCAGAAGCCCCAAGATCAGTGTTCCTGCAAAATTTAGCTCATATAATGAAGAACTATAAAATTAACATAGCTGCGTGATATAGGATAACAAGGTGAAACTTGCCTTCTCTTAGGGTTTGGCTCGCTGACATCTCCCTCCTCTTCCCTAACATCTGCATCACCCGCTTCCTCACTCTCACTTGACCCAGGTAGTTGCCTGAGAGCACCTTGATTGGATGTCAGATCATTCTCGGGCACTGAATGATCAGGCATGCTTTCACCAAGCTTGTTTGAATTTCCAACCCAACCTTGTGTAGTTGAGTCAGACTTAACTTGAACACTTGTGTTTCCATTTAAATCAGTATTATCTTTAATACGCCTGTTGGGCTGAGGTAGTTCATGATTATGCTGGCCTTTATAGATAATTTCAGTTATGTGACCGTCAGGAGCACGCTCAACCTTTTTCTTTACTGGGCAATTCAGATGCGTACACTTGTAGTAGCTCCGTGGATACTCACTCCCCTTAACCTGCTTTTGCCCATACTTACGCCAATTGTAGCCATCATCTGCAGGTTTATCAATGGCCAATGAAGAAGGTTGATATTTCTTATCAGCATGAGAAATATCTGATATCTCCATTTGGGCACTTCTAGGATCAGATGCAGAAGGCACCACTTGCTGCTCAGAAGCTTCACTTACAACAAAGGCGGGCTGATGTAGCAGTGGTGCACTGGGAGCTGTAACTGCAGATTGTTGATGATCCGATTGAATGTGCATATGAGATTGTGCTAGAACAGCTTGAGCTGTAACCTGTGCTAAAGCCTGCTGGTGGGACATCCCAAAGGGGCTCTGCATATATGTTGAAATCGAGAAATGATAAGATACTCGTAGAAATTACCCTCTGCCCTCAGCTAATATATATGCTTGTATGCATATCCTCTACCCTCAAGATAAGATTACATTAATGTGAAACATAGAGGGAAAAAATGCCCAATGGCATTTGAAGCATAAAGGTCACAATATGCGTGACCCTGAACTTTCATCCACTCACACTCCTAGTCAGCCCAGTCATCTGTAAAGTTACTTTGCAACACAAAAAAGTCTTACCCAGAGAAGAATTAAAAAAAATTACAGGTGAAGGACACATCTACATCAAGCGTTCAAGTCATAATAAAACTTCACATGCACCATGAAGAAGTATAATGCCGTAAGAAAAAGCATAAATAACCATTATTGCTCAAAGATAAGTAAATTTTGTTATTGAGCCATAGATCCTGAAATTTTTGCATTTATGGTCACTGGTGTGTCATAAGTGACTTGTACTTCAATATACAAATTACTATCTTGAATGCCAAAACACTTACTATACCATATGTATTAAATTTGTGAGAGAACTCAATTATAAATTTTCAGCTCATGATTTTTAAAACAGAAAAACATATCTATTCATACACTCGAATTCTAAATATTTCTTTTCAGCTTTCAATCAGTGTCAAAAATAAGAGTCCTTTAAAAGTATAAAAGGATTCTCTAATAAGTTTCACTTTCATTCAACAATCTAGATTATATAATAGTATCCTTACCGCATGGCATAAAAGGGATACTAATGAAGCAAGTGAAAATGCATGAACCGATGAAATGAGCTATCTGGTGATCAACTAATTGACAGTAAAAACATGCTAACAATGAGCATACCACTATACGAAATCCACTTTTCAGACAAAAACAACAATCAGTCAATCACCATATGAATCCCAGAGCCAAAAAAAACTGCAGTCCCAATCGTTAAAACCAGTCAAATATCAGTGTCTAAAGAAATTGATGATATCTGTTCAATCATAAGAATCAATGAACTAGCACTAAAGGCAGCGATTCAATTGCCGAAGTTCACAAACGGAATCCCCACAAATGTGAAGCCAGCAATCGAACCACAATTTACAGCTGAATCGCAAAACTCAAATCCCTTCAATTACCTGCGGCGGAAAGAAGCCTGGCGAATTAAGCAACCCGGAAGGGCTTAATCCAGGAGGAACGGTAAATAATGGCGAACGAGCAACCACCAGATTCATAGGTCTACTCTGCTTGAACCCCAGATTCTTCTGGGCTCCATCCTCAGCACCCGCTTCTTTCGATGAATTGTCGGTGGAATTGTCCGGAAAGAAGCTAGGCCTCGCAGTGAGGGCGAGCGGAGAAGCCATGGCTCCGGCGAGCAACTGAGAGAAAGACCGACAGTCGGAGTCCGGGTAGTTGTCGGAGAAGAAGCTGGAGACGAGGGTCATCGGACCAGGGCTTGCTCCGGCGAATCCGCCGGAGAAGAAGGCCTCCATGGATGGCCGTGGCGGGAGAGTAATCGTGGGACGCTGAGGCGGCGCCGTCGCTGATTCGCCGTTCTTCGCGGTGGCCATTGGTATTTGGATTTGGTAGATAGAGAGCAAAGTGGTGTCGGGATTTCTGCAATTTGTGAAGTTAAGGAGAAGAGGGTGATTTGGTGTTCTTCGTTGATCGCGGAATTGATGTGGGTTTCGTGCTATCTTGAAACTCAGTGGAAAGAAAGTCCACGGAGCTGAAAAACCGAAATGATTTCTTACTTTTTTTCGCTTCTTCTCTCCTCGTTTCTTTTATTTATGGTTACTTCTACCAGTGCTCATAAGCCGGGCATTTATTACATCTTACAAACTAAAAAAGAAATTATATTAATATATAAAATTATTTATTTTATTTTTCTTACAAAAGAATCTCTCTCCCTATATATATGTCAAATATATTTACATTGTTCCCAAAAATCTAGAATATATTTTAAATTAATTTTATATATTTTTATAATTTTTTTAAATTATTAAATACAGTCAAATCTCTTACATACAACTAATTCATAATTATAAATTAATTTTTATGACTTCTTATTCAATATCATCCAATAAAGTCAAATTGAGTGTTAAAATTGATTGCTTATTTTTCAATTTTTTTTTTCTTAAACATAACTCATTCAAAAGTAAGGCAAAGTCAAATACAATACAAACAAAAATAAAACAAAAATAGTCAATCCCTCCTTAGCATAAGCAGTGATAAACTGGAAAATGACTGGCACTTACCTAGTTCACCGGAGAGGGCTGCAAGAGCCAAGACTTGAACAAAGACCTGCAAAAGCTTCACAGGGGGGCCCTGCGAAGTGCACTCCGACGCTCAAGTTAGTAAGAGAGTAATGAGAGAGTAGGAGAATTTGAGAGTGTAAGAAGTAGCTAACCTTGGACTGGTGACATGGGCTCTATTTATAGAGCAGGGAGGGGAGAGGTGGTCAGCGTGCGGGGCGGACCACGTTCTGGGCACGATCTCCACCAGCGAAGATGATGGAGACCGAGATTTGCGGAGCAAGGCAATCGTGGGAGATTGCGTGTTGTGTTTCTAGGCGGGCGCCTAGGAGCTGGAGATCGTGGGTATGAACGAGTCAGTAACCCACGATCTCCCGTAGCGTGGATTGCGGAGCGGGGTAGTCGTGGGTGGCCGCGTGTCATTTGGGGGACGGGCGCCAAGACCCAGGATGGACCATGAGCGCCCCCAAGTGAGTTTAGGGCGCCCGACTGACTCGAGGGCGCTTCGCTAGGTGCGGAGGGGAGAAGAGGCCCGGTGCGAGGGCCGTTTAGGCGTACGCCCAAATAGTGATGTATCAAGCAGCACTAGACAGGATATCAATTAACGAAGGTGAAGAGTTTGCAACACATCCAAGAAGATACATTTTCGTGTCAGATAAATTGGCAAGACAAATAACTGTCAAGTTAGCAAATCTAAAGATCCAACTAAAGCTACAATTATCTAAAGAACGGGAAACATAAATAATGTCAACCCAGTGGCTGCTCTAAAAAAAGACATAATCAAACTCAAAGCAACAATAATTATTTGATAAAACATCGTCGTGGAAGCAAAACAAGGAACGACGTCGTGTAAATACCTGACTAAAAGAAACTTCACCGAGCACCTAAAAACCAGAACCACCCTATGAAGCCACTGTGGAATGCCAGAAGCCGCTGTGGAATGCCTAATCCAGAGTCGCCGTCATAGAGAATATATTATATAATATACTATATTTTTCAAAAAGGAATAAAATTATTGTTTAAGAAGTTAAATAATATTTCATAATTTTTTAATCTTTTAAAGGATATAATATAATTGATTTTATTATTTTAAATAAATTTATAAATTTAAATTTAAAGATAATAATATTTATATGACCTTTTAAGACATACAAAATCTCATTAATGTTAAGTATGTCCTAAAAACATTTGTTATAGTTACTAATGCGGCTATTGCATCCTCTTATTATTATTGATTTATTTATTCATTATTAGTTAAGATAAATAAAGGCCACTTTGTAGTTCCTTGTTTCTAGCTTTTCTCCAATAAACAAGGCAATGGTATTCATTGCGAAGACCACTTTCAAATTTGGGTACTCCATATTATTACAAATATGTAACAAGTTTTTATGTTTAAAAATATTAATATTGTAAAATTTTAATTATTTTTTTTATTACAAATATGTACTTTTTCTAGTTCACAATATTTGCTTTGTTGGATAAGTACTTAAAAAAATATTAAAAAAAAAATTACATTATCCTTATTTATTCATAGAAAGTCTAAGAGAAAATAAATAAAAATGAAATTATAACAAAATAATTAATATTTTTTTAATTTTCTTAAAAAATAGATATTTTGAAATATAGGAATTCTCTCCCTGAGACAGATAGAATATGAGGGAATAACAAATTCTATTCTAATTAACAAATCCTTAACTATTTAAACATTGTATGCTAATTCAAGATATTCTCCCATAATCTTACAGTATGCTTCTCTTAATATATATATATTAGTCAAATTCACTTATATTACATATATCAGCTTAGAACAACTCAACAACCTTCATGTATTCACTTCATTAAACTCTATATCAGTATATCCTACGCATTCTTATTTTGTCCTTACTTTTATTTTGGCAAAATTATTTCTAATATCCTCAAATTATAAGGTTAATATCAATTGTGTATTCTTAAATGTTTTTAGTCAATTATACTCTCATATTGATTCAATTGTATCCTAAGCCTAACACTATCAAAATTGTTAAGGAAAATATTAATATCATAGTGACAAGTGATTTTTTTTTCTATTTTATTTTAGTATCAATTGTACCTCAAAATTATTACATTCATATTAGTTGTACCCCTAAACTTTCACACTTTTTGTCGATTCTCAATTGCACTCCAAAAAATATTGACTTCAGCATGATGTCAATATTTTTCATTAATGATTTAGACGCCTTTAACCGTTAGGTTTTGAGATATAATCCACAATATTGTTGCCTTTTTATCTTTAATTAAGATAAACAAACTATTAGAAATGTTTTCATAGGCTCATAGTCATTATTGTTGTGGCATGTTCTTGTAAAAACTTTTTGAAATAAAGGCACCTTACTTTGAATTAGGTAAGCCTTCAAACCCAAATAAGAACTTGATTTATCATTTCCTTACATACTCTTTTTATTTCACTCCATTCAAGCCCAGTCAGAGTAATATTATTATCTCTCAATATAATTCCATAATTAATAATCTTTTTGGTTAATTAACACATTGTAGATGAAATGTCAGGTTCGTTAAATAGTAATTATTAAAAACATCTAGAATAAGTTTTTTTTTTATGGGATAGTTGATACTTTATAGATGTTTTAAATAAATATATTCAAGTATAATAATTTAATAATATATTGAATAAATTGGTTCAAAATATTAAATAGAAAAATGAGAGAATAAGATAAATTGGAATTTGTTTGTATTTACATTGACCTGACTTTGGAGTTTGGAAATTACTACTTCCCTAGAGAGACCGGCAAAGGAACCACATGGTCCATACATTCTTTAATTCTTACAACCCACGTTACGTACAATGCTCCCATCAATTATTTTTCTTTTTCTAACAAAAAATTTAGAGCAAATAGAAGGTAACTTTTCATTATTTTTGTTTTATTTTAGAATAACATCAAAATGGTTTTATAAAATTACTTAATTTCTTTCCACTATTTTTAGTTTTTTACAGTAATATATTTGTCAAAGCTTACATTAATATATTTTGGCAGACTCAAAAGTCAAAACCAAAATGCCCCAAAATCATACATAATATATATATTTGTGGGGTTAATGTTCGTCACTAAAAAAATTAATCCAACCAAATATGAATATATATATCATACATTAGTGAAAATTTTTCATCTCATTTATGAATGATCATTAATAACAAAAGATTAGGTAACAAATCCTATCAATAAAATTTTGATTTAGCAAAAAGGGCTAGTCTTCACAATATGCATGATCAATCTGGATTTTTTTTTGTGTAGATTAGCATTAATCTATTATAAGATTAATATTTGTGTTTACTGATAAGTATTAATTTATTATAAATTTAAATAAGAATGGATTGGGTTCATATCACTTGTGGTAATTTGTAATGGATTGGATTATCCACAAGCCTTCCAAGACCGGGCTAAAAACCCAAGCCACGTCCAAAGATTGAATATTAGTAATTATCCCATTAGATTACTAATAGATATATGAAGTTTGTTTGTTAAAGATATTGTTTTATAATTATGTTCAAAGACCACTTTGTAATATTCACTAATAGACTCATTAATGAATTTGACTATATATATAGCAAATGTGTTTTCATACACAATGGGGTCCACATTCTTGTCCACTTTAGTCCCCTTTCTTTGCTCCAACTTGGTTTTACTCCATCTTGTAACTCTTTGGATCTTGTGGTTTGAAGATATTGGTCTCATTAAGATCAATCTCAACTTTAAGTTAGTGATTTCGTCTTCCACACCGAATTTATTTCCGTCAGAATCTAAATTTAAATATAAGTTAAAAAAAGTATCAATATTTTAATGTCTGATAATACTTTAAATGAAATTACTTCTAGTAGAAAATATTTGTCCCAAAATTATTTTTAAAAAATAATGAATCGTACTATACTTTATGATAATCATTGGATGGATTGATTGTGTGCTCAAGCAATCACCCATATTGATATTGTTACACTAATTCGGAGTTAGTCCGTTAATTATTTGTGTGGATATCACGAGTGTCTATTATGTTAACAGACTAACCAACCCTCAATATTATTATAAGAACACGAGCTAGATCTAAAAAGTTTTGAAATCCTTTAACACATACATTCAAACTCGACGTCTCTGGCTCAAAAATTGGGCTTATAATATATAAAAATTATTTCCTCTAAACACATTAACCAAGTTATATAATCTCTAATCTCTCTATATATACAAAAAGCAGCATTTAAATGTGAAGCAAGTTGAACAAGAAGTGTATACGCATGCAGACACCCTTACACGTTTTTGTTTCTTTGAAGAAAAACAACGCAAGTTGAGAGAAGTGAACAACTTCTTCGTCAATAATCATGTCAAGTGGGCAACAAAATGTGGGTGGATATATTATATATATACTTGCATATGCATGTGTAATTAATGTCAACTTCATTATTGGTTTTAATCATTAATGTCAGATTCATTTATATGTGTAATTAGTGTCAACTTCATTCATATATACATTACGTACTTACCTTCTTGACAACTTTTATCAGAATTCAATTTTTTTTTCTTGCAATAATTAAATCCGTAAATTTATTTAGATTTCGCAGTTTATTATCAATTTTAGTATATATCTGTTTAGAACTTCTTACCATATATATATATATATATATATCGTTTTCTTTTTATGAGACACAAACACATGCACTAATTAAGTGTCTTGGCTAAAAGAAGCAGCAATAAATAGAAAGGGCAACTGAGGGAACAAGCTAGCTAGTAGCAGTGAGTTCTTCAATAATACATTAGAAAGTTGCTTAAACAAATACTATATTTCATTAACATCTTGGTTTATGAGAAAATAATTAAAATAATGTATGATTATAAAAAAAATACATACATGTATGTATAGTAACAATGCAAATCATTTCCTCTTGTTAGATTACTCTCTCAACCATACTTCAGTTGGTTCTGAATATCT
>QANZ01034605.1:8111-23360 GCA_003254925.1 Chamaecrista fasciculata
TTATTCTCCCTTGTCATTAATAAATTAATTTTTCATCTAAAAGTAAGCTGAGTTTTGAATTGGTTAGCTGGGGTCAGTTTCTTTTGATGGATGATTAACACAGAAAACTAACTTACTTTCTTCAACATCTGATAACTTCACTTTCCATTTTACCAGTTATGTGTACAGTTATTTGTTTTGATCTTTTTTGATAGTGGGAAAAATGCTTTTGCCTGATGATATTTTCATGCATGCATTTTGCTGTGAAGTTTTACCTATCTTCAAGTTCAATCTGTCCATCAAACCATATTTTTCTTTCACATAGGAATTTTGAACTTATAATTTTACTGCTTCTTCATGAACGTAATGCTGGTCATCCATTTATTTTTTGACAGACTATTGACATAAGGATAAAACTTGCATATGCTCTTGCAAGACAGTGGTTTGGTGTGTATATAACCCCTGAGGCGACTGATGATGGTAACTTAGTGGATTACTTATTTTACTGCTTGCTTGGGTTTTGCTAAAATGCATAAGATCCCCTTAAACTTACTTCTTGTCATTTTGTTTAGATCCCAAGCCGGAGAATTCTGGCGCTGTGAAGCTCACAGGTTTATCAGTTATCACTATTTGGCTTCTAGGAATTTTAGTTACTTCTTAAAACTATTATTATCAGTTATCACTATTTGGCTTATCTGTCATAATTATAGAACTTAACAAAATTTATGCGGTATCAAGATGATGTATGGAACTGGTTGTAAATGTTGACCAATCATGTGTTTTTGATAGTCTATATGACAATATATTAGATTTACAAGCTTGGCCTGAGTGTGTAGTTGTGGATGTCAGTTTGAAGTAGAAATGAAACATGCTCGAGGACATGAGCATGAATCATAATGAAAGTATTTCTTTTCTTTAACTTCACAAACGTGGCTGGATATAACTACCAGCATCTGATGCGACATTCCTTTGGGAAAAGAAATTTCAGTAACCATTTGTTGACAATGAGATGTTCAACTCAATCCTGCTATTCACTTCCTACTTTATTGTTTAAAGCTGGCTCTGTAGTCTATTTGAACAAAGATTAATATCATATTTAAATCTTCTAGTTTGATGGAGTGATAACTTATCAAAGATTAAGACAACTTTGTGCTTGCAAAGGATTAAAGTTTCAAATATTGTAGTAGTTGCAATATGAGTATATGATCTGCTTGAGATAGAGCTCATGGACTAGGACATAACAAAAAAAGCTGAGGTTATACGTTTGTGATTAAATTGACCTATTAAAACGTCTTCAATTGACTGAAGCCCTACTTTGGTGTCTCACATGATCACATATTAGCGTTTCCTAAGTTGGTCTCTTTTACATTTTCCTTCTGAATTTGATTCCTTACAAATTTTCCCATTATCATTGTTAATCCCTAGATTCAATTTTTAACTAAATGATGTGACACTGTTAATTGATAACTTAATATTATTAGTTGATGATACGATATATTAATTGCCACATAAACAATGCCCTTTTTTTTCCCCTATTTTAAAGCAGAAAGAACTTATAAACTATTGACCCCATATCATAAATTAATAGTGCTAATATTATCAATTAATGGTATTACATCATCGTGCCATGCCTGATGGCATCTGTCATCAATTAAGTTAAAAATTGGAGGGAAGAACTGACATTGAACATTGATAAAAAAGAGGGACCTACTTTGAGGAAAAACAAATATCTTAGGGACTAAAATAAGGTTTTAGTCGTCTTTAATTATTTATTTTTTGGTTTGGCTGACTGAGATTTAGTTCTTATGCAGCTTGAGTTTCTGAAATATCAAACAATTGCAAAATTATAAGTTAAAGCTGTGAGTAGGGTGTGTATCAAATGCTCCGTTGTGGATTTAACTGTCTGTTAATGGAAGTTTAATGTCCTGTTCGTCCTACTATGTTGGGATTCTGGTTACTATTAGAAATGCAATTAAGAGATAAGAACCAAACTCTCATGTTGGTAAATCTAGAGTAACTGGTAGATTAGTGACAGTAAATTTCATGTTTGTAGCAAGTTAACTAAATTTAGAATCTGTGAAATATTCGAACTATGCTACCTGCTACAAGATTACAGAACTTTTGACTAGAAAATGATGATAATTGTTAATTTTCCATCATGGCTTGGCAGCAACTTTTGACCTTTTTTCCTTGTGTATCAGGAAACTGATTGGGCTGGTCTACTTCATTTGGTGAAATTTTATAAGAGTCGAAGGTTTGATCCTGACATTGGACTCCCAAAGTAAGGATTTTAAAGTTGTGCTGTCACTTTCTCTCAGTTGAATTAAACTGATAATGTTCGGTTGTTTTATACTCTTGCCAGGCCAAATGACTTTCATGATTTTGCCGAATACTTTGTTCTTGAGGTAATGCCAGGAGGTAGGATGTGTGTCAAGTTATGCTTGGTGTGATGTGTTTGAAATATGTTATGCGTTTTTATGTTTTGATGGATGATGTNTCATTTGTGAAAAAATTTAAGCTTACATTCTCCATCACTGTGCTTTGATAAAGTTGGTATAAATGGCATGGATATTCTGCTTAAATACTAGATTTGAACTCTTTTTATTGCTTTAATTAACTTTCTGATCCTTTTAAATTGATTTTGTTTTTCTCAGGCTATATTACACATGCTGTTGCTATGGTTAGAGCTGCTGACAAGAAAAGCCCAAGAGAGGCTGTGGACTTTGTTTTACAGCTTTTAAAGGTTTTGATTTTTTTTTTCTTTTTTGTTGCTTGCATTAATTTGCTCGAGCTCCGGACTAAAGTAATCACGCTTTTGGAATAGCTTGGTACACGGATTGGAAAAATAGTCTCGGGATTATGAGCTCCGGACTAAAATAATCACGCGTTTGGTATGCGGATTGGAAAATTAGTCCCGGGAATATTGTATTCCCAAGAATAGCATAATTTCCTAAAATAGCTATTATTCAATCAGCACACGGGTGAAGAGACTCACGTAGCACCATCTCCGTATACAGCCGAGATACGCGAGATCGTTCAGACCGAACTCCGGGAGGCAAGGGCTGCGCACGTAGCCGACATGGCCTCCCTACGCCGAAACATGGAGGAGCAATTTAATCAGTTCATGGAGAGACGTTTCAGTCAGATGATCAGCTCTAGCTCCAGAGGGAAGCAAGTACAAGAAACTCCCGAACTCCCTCCGCCAGAATACTACGCCACTCCTAACACGCGACCCCCCTCGGAGGCCACGTTGTCGGGCCGAGAAGAGGAGCATGTTCACGGAGAGCGAAGTGAACCAGTGGGGGTGAATCAACCCCTCACCTCCCAAGAACTGCCGGAGTCCACAATGCAGCAGTGGAACGTACCAGCAGAGTTATGGCATCTCTTGGCCAAACATCTGCCATCCGCAGGCCCCTCAGCGATGACCAACCCTCCGTCGGGCCCTCCAGCAGTGGTGCTGGCGCCTCCGGCGCCCCCGACGCCATCTCCCGGGATTTATGCACCCCATATACAGCAGGACGAGTTGCCAACCGGATTCAAGATGCCTATGAAGTTGCCCCGGTATGACGGAACTAAAGACCCGGATGACCATCTCCGGCAGTTCCACGCATGTATGCAGATTGCCAACCTGTCGGAAGGGAAGAAATGCAAGCTATTCCCGACCATACTCGTTGGAGAAGGGCTCATCTGGTTCTCCAAACTTCCAAACGACAGCATACACAGCTTTAGAGATATGGAGAACCTGTTCAAAAAGAGGTTTGCCACCAGTGTGGTGTATAAGCAGCCGGCGTCCGTGTTGGCCGACGTCCATCAGGGAGAGCATGAATCCCTCCGTGACTTCCTGCACCGGTTCAATCAGAAGTGCCTCACAGTCAAAGACCTCGAGGACAGTGTGGCGGTACACGCCTTCCAGGCAGGCCTCCGCCCCGGACAAACACATAAAGAGCTGGCTTTCATGAACCCCACCTCGTTGGAAGAACTGTTATCGAAGGTTCAAGAGTTCATCATAAAAGAGGACGCCTTCACCTCCCAAAAAGCAGATTCGTGAACATGAGCTCCAGCAGCAAGCAGCCGCAGCAGCAATACCGTGGAGATCAACGACGCCGGGACCCCCCTCGGCAGGACAGACCAAAGCACCCCCAGCAGGAGAGGGGTAGCGACAGACAGCCGACGGCCTCCCGGGCACGGTTTAACGTTTACACGGTCCTCACCGTCTCACGGTCGCGGATACTAGCAGAGTCCCAGGGCCTCAGAATCTTTCCTGTCCTCACCCCGAGGAAAGCACGCCCCGGTGACAGACCAAAAGACCAAAGCCGGTACTGCGAGTACCACCGGGACCACGGCCACACCACCGACGAGTGCATCTCGTTGAAGGATGAGATTGAGGCCCTCATCCAGAACAGAAAACTGGGGAAGTATGTGAGAGGGGATAACAAACGAAGAGATGACGACAGAGAACATCGTGGCGGAGACCAAAGCCGGCAACAAAGGCCCCGTCGTGATGACAGACCCCCGGAAGGAGGATCGGGAGGAAGCAATACAGGTTCTCAGATGTTGGGAACCATCAATGTCATCGCCGGCGGAGTGGACCGTCGGAGGAGGGGCCCGCAGTCACGAAAGCGGATGAGGAGATCCGTCATGAAATTGGATTACCTCAAGAAGCCCCACGCACCTCAAGGAGAACCAATAATATTCACTTACGAGGAATTGGCAGACGTCGACTCTGAAGAATGCGATCCAATGGTAATCACAGCCGGGGTGGGGAGGTACAACGTTAAAAGAATCTTGTTTGACCAGGGATCCTCGGCTGACATTCTATTCTGGGATGCTTTCTCAAGCATGGGACTCTCCCGAGAGCAACTCTCCCCTTTCAACGAGCACCTGATAGGCTTTTCCGAGGCCCAGGTACCCGTGGAGGGGATGATTGAACTGAATCTTACGCTGGGAGAGGACCCGAGGTGTGTATGCATCCCAATCATCTTCGTCGTCGTCAAGACACCCTCTGCCTACAACGCCATCCTTGGTAGGCCTTCTCTGAATGCTGCCCGAGCCGTAGTGTCCACGGCACACCTGCTGATGAAGTTTCCCACTCCTCATGGCGTGGGCCAAGTACGGGCAAACTAGGAGGTAGCCAGACAGTGCTACGCTACCAGCTTGACCAAGCCGCAAGCAAGCCGGGAAGCCCCCCAGAATCCCCCATCATCCTCCTCAGAGAAGGGAAAGGAGAAAGACCACGCAGTGATGAACTGCGAAATTGTCGAGTTACGGGATGAGATCCCACAAAATCATCCGCAGCCCTCGGATGAAATGGAGGCAGTGGCTTTTCCGGGAGCGCCGGAGAAAACCGTCAACATCTGCGCCACACTCCCTCCATCTGAGAAAGAAGCGCTGGTTCAGTTCCTGTTCCGGAACCAGGATATTTTCGCATGGTCGGCATCGGACATGCCGGGGATTGACCCAAACATCATCTGCCACTCCCTCAACGTTGATGGAAGACCTGGCGTCTTCCAGAAAAAAAGAAACTTGGGTCAGCATCGCCAGCAGGCAGCGAAAGAGGAGGTAGAAAAATTGCTGGCAGCTGGTTTTATTCGCGAGACCAAGTACCCCACGTGGCTGTCCAACGTTGTCCTCGTCCAGAAGGCCAACGGCAAATGGCGGATGTGTGTCGACTTCTCCGACTTGAACAAGGCGTGCCCAAAGGACCCGTACCCGCTCCCCAGCATCGACCGACTCGTTGACGGAACCAGTGGCCACGCCACACTAAGCTTCCTCGACGCTTTCTCCGGATACAATCAGATCCGGATGGACCCGCGGGATGTGGAGAAGACTGCCTTCATCACAGACAAGGGGATCTTCTGCTACAAGGTCATGCCTTTTGGCCTGAAAAACGCCGGCGCCACCTACCAGCGGATGATGGACCTCTTCTTCCAAGACCACCTCGGAAAGAACATTGAAGTATGCGTCGACGACATGGTCGTCAAGACGAAAGCCGGCAGTAATCACCTGGAAGACCTGGAGGAGATCTTCTCAATACTAAGGCATTACCAGATGCGCCTCAACCCGTCAAAGTGTGCTTTTGGCGTATCGGGAGGCAAGTTCCTCGGGTTCCTCATCTCCCAACGAGGGATAGAGGTTAACCCCGATCAGTGCAAAGCAATAATGGAGATGTCTCCTCCCAAGAACCTCAAGGAGGTGCAACGCCTCACCGGCCGGATTGCCGCCATTCATCGCTTCCTCTCCAGATAGCGCCGATACTGATAGTCCCATTTCCCATCAGGAGTAGTTAGTCAAAGGGGCGAATTCCCCCCCACCCCTCTCCCCATTTACATTTACTTGCGTTTTTGTAATCTCCTACCCGGACATACAAGCTCTGGATGCTGTACTTACGCTTGCACATCGCGAGCTTTCAACTACATTAATAAAGAATCTCTTCTTGTGTAAATGCTTTGTCTGTTTTACTTATGCAACGAGTACTAACAGAACATCTAAAAATCACCAACCAGGTCCGCCGACCGCTGCCTCCCATTCTTCAAAACCCTCAAAGGAGGAAAGAAGTTCGAATGGACGGAGGAATGCGACAGGGCCTTCCTGGAGCTGAAGCAGTATCTGGCGAAGCCGCCAATACTGACAACCCCCAGGCTAGAGACGCCGGTATATGTCTACCTAGCTGCTAACCACCGAGCAGTCAGCTCTGCGTTAGTCACCGAGGAGGGAGAGGAACAAAAACCTATTTACTTCTCCAGCAAGGTTCTAACCCCGTCGGAATCGCGATACCACATGCTAGAGAAGCTCGCATTCGCTCTACTGGTATCGACGAGGAAGCTCCAGCCCTACTACCAACAGTACCAGATCGTCGTCCGAACCGACCGACCACTACGGCAGGTGATCCACCAGCCCGACGTCGCCGGACGGCTATCCTACTGGGCCATTGAGCTCTCGGAATTCAGACTCATGTTCCAACCCCGCAGAGCCATCAAAGGGCAGGCCCTGGCGGATTTTGTTGCCGAGATGACCTCGCCGGAGGCACTCAACAACACCTGGGTGATATACGTGAATGGTGCCTCCTCCAATAAATCAAAAGGAGCCGGGGTTATCCTAGAGGCACCAGACGGGATGGTCATTAGCAGTCCATCGAGATACGCTTCCCGGCCACCAATAATCAGGTAGAGTACGAAGCTCTCCTAGCTGCAATGGAGCTGGCCCTCACGGTCAATGCTCAAGAGCTAACTGTCAACAGTGACTCCCAACTGGTGGTCCAGCAGATGAAGGGAGAATTCGAGGCCAAGGAGGAAACCATCCTCAAGTACCATGCCAAAGCGCGGCGCCTAGCGGTCAAGTTCCAAAAGGTCGAGTTCCGACACGTCCCCAGGGACCAGAACTCCCGCGCCGACAAGTTGGCAAAGCTGGCCAATAAGCCCAACAAGGCAGGCAGAGACTCCATCATCTGCACCACTCTGGAACAACCCTCGATCAACGAGGAGGAAGTAACCCAGATTGATGGAGTATCTACCTGGATGACGCCAATCATAGCATACCTCAAGGATGGTACCCTCCCCGCCGATCGAACAGAATCGAGGAACTTAACCAGAAGAGCCGCCAGGTATTTCCTATCCGGCGAAACCCTTTACAAGAAGGGATTTTCATCCCCGTCGCTGAAATGTGTGCCCCCTGAGGAGGCCAGCTACATCCTCCGCGAGCTACACGAGGGGGTATGTGGCTCCCACCAGGCCCCGGCAACTTTGAAGAGAAAAACGCTGCAAGCTAGCTTCTACTGGCCAGGGATCATCAAGGACGCGGACCAACTGGTAAAAACATGCGATAAGTGCCAGCGCCACGGAAACATCATACACACGCCGGCCGAGGATATGCATCCTCTACAGGCGCCGTGGCCATTCGATGTGTGGGGTATAGACATCCTGGGGCCATTTCCACAGGCCACCAACCAGCGAAAGTTCTTGGTAGTCGCCGTTGACCACTTCACCAAGTGGGTAGAGGCAGAACCCCTGGCGTCCATCACCTCGACAACAATCATCAAGTTTGTCACGAAAAATATAATCACTCGATTTGGCATCCCACACACCCTGATAACGGACAATGGGCGCCAATTCATTAGCCAACAGTTCCGGGAGTTCTGTGAAAGTTACCACATGAGGTTGAAGACCAGATCCGTGGAGCATCCCGCAACGAATGGACAGACGGAGCTGGCAAACCGGATCATCCTCAAGGGATTGAGAAAACGCCTGGACAGCGCTAAGGGAAGATGGGTAGATGAATTGCCCTCGGTCCTGTGGTCTTACCGTGTTACGAAATAGACTGCAACCAAGGAAACCCCATACGCCTTGGCCTACGGCTGTGAAGCCATGATCCCCGCCGAAATCGGAGCAACCTCCGACAGAGTCCTCTACTACGAGGAACAGCAGAACCAGGCCCAGCGCCAGGCCTCCTTAGACATCTCTGAGGAGATGAGGGAGACAGCGTTAATCCGGATGGCAGCATACAAACAGAAGATAGCGAACTACTTCAACACCAAGGTCAAAAAACGCACATTGCGCGTCGGAGACCTGGTCCTGAGGGAAGTCGCCAACAACAGGGTTAACCCCACAGAAGGCAAACTAGGACCCAACTGGGAGGGTCCATACCGGATATACGAAGCACTCCCAGGAGGGGCTTATCGCCTAGAGACCATGGGAGGAAAATATCTTCCTAACCCATGGAACATAGCTAAGCTCAAGAAATATTTGTCTCCGTGACATGATTCATGTAACTTTCATCAAAGTTTAATGAAAATCGTATTTCTTCTTATTGTTATTATTGCCTTTTCTCTTTCTATTACGAATGACTAAACAGGCACTCAGTCCTATACACAGGCAGGGAGGGACGCCTCCCTACGCCTCGGACAACCGAGCTCCCACGCTCCGCAGGTCAGAGTTACCTGCTCCGGCTAGCCACGTCACGAGTAAACTTAAGAAGAAAACAACGTGACTCACACATGGTAACACATCGTTACAATTAAACCTTACGCGGTATAACACAATCAAATAGCAAAAATGGCACCAAACGCCAACATTGACAATACATTTCATATAAGTAAATGTTCTGTACAAAATTATCATGTTACATAGGGGAGAGCGAGGAGTACAAAAGTAATTACATCAGGAGGGGGAGGGGGGTTACAAGTGGTTACATCAGTGGACAGTCACACACCCCCCGACGTCAACACAGGCTCATCAACCAGGTAATCCTCAGTCGAGGAATCTGCCGCCACGGAGTCTTTCGGAGGGACACCACCTCCAGCTTGAGTAGGTCCTCCCTCCCCGTCACCATCGCCGCCAAACAGGCCCAACCCAGGCCTTTCGCCTTGCTGAGAAGGAGACACACCCGTAGCAGTCGGGTGAGCACTCGGAGCTTTTGCTGCCACGCCGAGCAGCATTCTCCCTACGTCTAACTTACCACTCGAGGATTCCCCTCTCTCCGTTGGGTCGGCAGGACGATCTGGGCACTTCTCCAAGGGGCGAACCCGGTCCATGATCACTCCATTCGCCACCTCCCGCATCGGATGAACCTCGTCCAGACCCCGGGTAGCCTCCGGGTTGAAGTGGACAACTTGCCTCACTCCGTTGATGAACCCTTTCTAGTAGAAGCATCTCCCCTCTTACTGGAGTTGAGCCCTCTCGTTTTCTAGGGTCTCCTCCAGCCCCTTTGTCATCGCAGCAAGAGACAGGCTGTGAGTCGTTGCCATCCGGCCCACAACGGTCTCGTCCTCACGCTTCAACTCGCTGATAATGGCAGAGTGCTCCCGGCGAAGAGCATCCATCTCCGACACCCAACGACGCTGCTGGACAGCCAACTCCTCGGCAGCCACCCGCGCAGCTTCTTCTTTCTCGGCGCGGACTTCCCCAAGGCGAGTCTCAAAGGCCTTCTGCTCGGAGGCCAGGGCACTCTCGGCTGCACATTTTTCCCCCGGAGACCATCCAGTGACGACTCATAGCCCCCGATAAGGCCCTCAATCTCTTTGCCATGCTCCTCTGCTTGGGCCCTCAGCAGTTCATCAACCTTTGACACCCCCACGGCGCGGGCATCTTCCAACTGTTTCAGCAACTCGCTGCGTTCGGCGGTAAGCTCTGCCACTTGCCTCTCCAGGAGGGTAACCCTCTTCTCAGACTCGGCCAATCGGGCCTTGTGCATTATATTCTTATCTCGGGTGTCCTCAAACTGCCGGTACAGCACCGCCATCCGGCGACAAGACTCCAAGCCGTGTTTAATGGCATCACCGGCAATGTCCCGAGGAAGCTTCGCCGCCATGGCATCCATGTGGTCCTTGCCGGCCCGTGTACAGGATGACTCCACGAATAAGAAGGGATTGATACTGCTACCCAAGATGTCTGCCGGCAGTACTCCCCCCCTCGGCGCCGGCATGGGGTATCGTGGATTCAAAACTTCGGTGGGCTCCGCCGCCACCCCACTCGACGGCCCCGCGTCAGAGCCTTTGTTGTCTCCACCCGGAGCAATCCCCTCTCCATCGACTGAAACTCCGCCTCTATGTGGCGAAGTCACCCCACCAGCAGGAGGGATCATCCCCTCAGGCAAAGTCGTAGCCACCCCAGCAGCCTGGGCCTCCTCATCTACTTGACTGCTGTTTCCCCCATCGGCTAATACTCCATCTCCAGGTAACCCGGTGCCCTCACCGATGGCCAAGTCTTCATCTTCCGGTGGCGGGGTACCCCCCCCCCAGGCAGGCAAGTTTTCGTCCTCGGGCGAGGATGCAGCCTCCTCGGTGGCCAAGTCCTCATTTCCCGGTGGCGGGGTACCCCCCCGGCAGGCAAGTTTTCGTCCTCAGGCGAGGATGCAGCCTCCTCGATAGCCAGCACTACATCTGATGGAGGAACCCTTCCTTCCTCGACTGGTGGGTTCTCGGAAGTCCCACTCCCACCAACTAACTGACTTATGGTCAGCAAATCCTCCTCACCGGAGTCACCACCAGACGACGATGCGCTGTCGACTTCTATGACCCCCTCGTCGACCTTCCCCTCGGCATCGTCATTGCCCTCCAAGGCAGCCGGACTGTCCGATGATCCCCTCGGAGCCGAGTAATACTGGGAAGACCCCCGCGGCTTCAGAGCTGCACTAGGATCCTCCTCGATGTCATCCTCATCTTCGTACAAGATCAATTAGGGCCTCTTCACGGGAGGACCCTCCTCCGACGGAGAACCACGGGCAATGGGCCTCGCCATGACAGGAGAGGCAACAGTCACCACGCGCTCCAACGCCCGAGAGGCACCCCTCCCAAGCGGACTCCCGGCGAAGACAACCCTTTCTCTCTTCTTCTTCTTCGGGGGAGAGGCATCCTTCAAACCCTCCCCAGCCGTAGGAGGCAAGAGGGGCAGACAGAGGGTTGCCTCGGAAGCAGGCGTCAGAAAGCTTCCGCAGCAAGACGTGGCCTTAGTGAAATACTCCAGCCTCCCACGGAACCCAAGGTGATGCATCACTGAAACAAGGAAGCAGACACAGAGCAATCAGGCAAGATGAACTTAGAAACAGAAAAGCAAAGGGGAAACAGAGCATGGCCAGCTAACACTTACCCCACGTCTTGTTTTGCCGCCGATAGCAGCAGCTTGACGGCTCGGTGCTCCTCGGCACCCAAGTTCTCCTTCGCCAATACCCTCTGACCAACTATAGGCTCTCACCAGGACAGAGGGAACAAGGGATAACCCTCGTTATCCAAGTACCACGGGCGCCGATCAACCGGCTCCCAGGAAACGAAAAAATGGTAGTTCAACCATTTCTTCACACTACTGACGTTGGCAGATAACACGCTATATCTGTCGGGCTTGTTCATACAGTGGAGGCTAACCCACCCTCCATTCTTACTCTGCACTCGGTAGGCCCAGAACACGACCTTCGCAGTCAGCTCCACGCCCAGCTCCGCCGCTACGTTCTGAAGAATGGCGAGAAGCCGCCACGAATTGGGATGCAGCTAAGCCGGAGAGCAATTGATATAATTTAGGACCTCCATTTCGAAGTCCGAGAAGGGAAATCTTATTCCCACATTCTGAAGTACATATTCGTTGAAGAGAAAGCCCCCTTCGTGCGCGAAACCGTACCTCTCGCTGCCAAAACCCTCCACGCCTTCCTTAATATGACGGGCAACATGCCCTAATCTCCTCATTGGAGTACCCGGAGCAAAGTACGTCTCGTTCAAGGTTGCGAGCTCGGCAGGGTCTACGAACCTCGACCTCTCCAAGACGATTTTAGGGTCGATAGGCACATTGCAGGGCAACCCTTGTGCAACGACCAGGGCACTACGCCTCGAGCACGGCGCAGAGCCTCGGCGCCGTCAGCCTCCACTTGCATCAGCTTCGATTGAATGCCCCACCATAGGTCGGGCTCCATGGTGGGACCTCCCCAGCCAGCCTTCATGTCTTTCCTCTCATTTACCGTATACCCTCCCTTCACGGCAGTCACTGGGTCGAGGTAGCGAGCGACTGGAATTCCGTCATCAGGAATCGACGACGAGGCACCATCTTTTCCTCCCTTGCGACTCGGGATTTTCTTTGAAAGCTTCACCATTGTCACTGGTCACAGCTTGCTCGACTTTTGGTTCTTAGGTTTTTCTCTGAAGAAATCGTGGGAAGCGAAAATTTGGGGAAGAGAGGGAAATGGTGGTTTATAATGGACCGTACAAAATTTCAAAAGTAAAGTAGGCAGTTGAAAGGACGCTGCCGACGTCAGCAACTTGGGAAACCGTAAAACTTCCTCCACACACTTCTCTCATTTCCCAAGCCACGTGTCATCCAAACTTTCCAGCTTCCGCGGAAAGAAGTCCAGAAGATTCAGGGTATTCGGAAACCGAAGACACCCCTCGGCATGGACTCCCCCTCGGACCTTTCGGAGGGACTAGTGATATACACTCCTCGGAAGAGCTCCTCGGAATCACCCCTCGGAAGCCGATGGCGCGGACTCCCCCTCGGACCTTTCGGTGGGACTAGTGATATACACCCCTCGGAATAGTTCCTCGGAGTTAATATCAAGAGCACAAGAGATACCCGGCGGGGAGGCAACCCAAGCAGGTTCCCTCCCACTCAAGCATTTAATGCCAAGATATTGGCATTAAATGCAAAGATCCTTGAAAGCACGTGACAGGACAAGAAGGACACGCAAAAGGACCGAAACGCCCCCTGCGCGCAGACCAAACAATGAAAAGCATTCTTGGCTATCACTGACAACCAGGAGGGAAGGTTGGAAATCCCACCGTACCCTGGCAGTGATAGCCGTCACATCAAAAGCAGAAACCTACACCAACCCCCTTTTTCCTCACACATCCCGAGTACACCCCTAACGTCTCAGGGAAACCTCGTACGAACATGAGACAAAAGGGAAGGAGGATAAAAGGAAAAAGGGGAACCTTTTCTAAGGTAATGACTCTCTCTCTACAAATATTAAAACTCTCCATTATTCTCTCTCTAACTTTAGCATCGGAGAAGAATCGCAGGGAACCCCCTGTGCACTCTCGTTTGCAGGATCCGACGACTTCAAACCACCGGAGACTGCCTCTCAACTGTGAACTCAAGGTTAGATTTACACTAATCCAGCTTTGTAGTTTTCAAGTAGAAAACTTGAAAAGAGCTTCACAACTTGTATTTTCGAGGGACAGAGAAGGAAAACGAGAGAAAGCTCGCTACTTTAGAGGCAGAGAGAGATTTGTACAATGTCTCATGTCAATGCGTGTTTGTCAGAGAATCGGACGGCTCAGATTACACCCCTTTCTAATGATGAACTCTATCTATAAAAGGACAAATTGTGTATCTTTGGCGCGCATCCCCTACTCTTTTAAATTTGAGGTAAAAGTATAATTATAATAAAGAAAAAATTATAATTTAATTTTTGAATTTAAATTAATTAATTAGTTATTGAATAATTAAAATATTATTCAGTTCTTGAATTATTATAATTATCAACGATTTGATATTTGAGTCAATTATTAAAAAGTATAAAATTAGTTCAAATTCAATGACCAAATCGTCATTTGGGACCAAATAGTTGATAATTAAAATATTTTAGGCACTAAATCATATATTATGATTATTCAATGACTGATCAGTTGATTTAGTGTAAATTTATGGACCAAATAGTAGGTTTTCTCTATAATCTAATTCGTTATTATTTTTCTTTTTCAATTTTGATCCTTCAAGATTTTTAAAAGTTTCACTCATTGTTCTTAACGATTGAATATTGCCATATCTGTCTTGTTTCAAGTTCAAATGCAACAAGTCATGAGCTATTACTTTTAACGAGTAATTTATTTGTTCAGTTGAGGCCGTCAACAAATAAAGTTAAATTGAATTTCGTGAGTGAGTGGCTTATTCCACAATTAAAAGTGTAAAGTTGGTCATATTTCTTTTTATTTTAAGTCTGATTGCCACAAGTTTGGAATCATGAGTTTCTCTTTAAGAGTCCTTTTTTTCTATCAAGTTGAGACAGTTAATGAATGAGTTCAAATTAGACCTAAAAGTGGTTATGCGATAAAACAGTGAAAGTTTATTGAAAACCACTTTTGAGTCTAATTTAACCTCATTTGCTGATAGCCCTAACTAGATAGAAAAAAAATTCATTAAGTTTAACATGTTTCGCACTTGTCACAATCAAATTTGAAATAAGAGAGATATGACTAACTTTGCTCATTTGATTGTGAAATGGGCGACCCACTTTTAGAGCTTAATTTGACATTGTTTACTAACGGCTCCAACTAGACAATAAAATGACTTGTCAAAAACAATATGTAGTTCAAGACTTATCGCATTCAAACTCGAAACTAGAGATATATAGTCATATTCAATCATCACAAAAAAAAATGTCATATTCAATCATTAAGACCAATGAGTAAAACTTTTGAAAAACTTGAAGAATCAAAATTGCAACAAAAAGAAAAATATAAACGGTTGTATTATAGCTTACTTTAAAGAAAAGGGACTAAACTTACATATTGGCCTAGATTCTAATCTTAGATTAAAATTGATGCAAATTTGGGAATTTATTGATTTATTGTTAATCATGATATATGCTTAGGGTATTTTCGGACTTGTAATTGTTGGTATTAGATTCATGACTAAAATTCAAATTTCCAAGCTAAAATTTTAGTATATTTATTGAATATAAATATCTGGAGAAATTGCATTTACCCACATAAACTATATGTTCGATTGCAATGTTTCCCCTATTCTATGAAAAATAACAATCAACCTCCTAATTTATTAATTTTGTAACAATTCCCCC
>QANZ01034636.1:1522-20919 GCA_003254925.1 Chamaecrista fasciculata
AGGATTCCCTAAAACTAGGAATGAGAACACTATAAATAGAGGCACTAGGCGCCTATTTGAGAATAACTCACAACACAGATCAATTCTTAGTTAGACTAAGAATTTCGCCTGGAGCTCTATAGAGAGTGAGAAAATCGCCTAATCCCAATCAATCTTGATAATCAAGAACACTTCTTGATTATTCAAGAACCATAGATATAGTTCCCGTTTTCACTTGGGAAGAAGTGAAGGAGGCTAGCACCTAGGCATCTGCCAAACTGCTCGTGTGGATTACTGGTAGAGGAAGGACACTCTGTGGACTTCTCAAATTCGCGAATACGATAAGTCACCGATCATTGGATTGTTTTCTTTGAGATGGTGATATTTTGATGTCCATTGTCCATAGTGATCTTTCCATCCTTCATGCTAATATTGACATTAGCGGTTCGTAAGAAAGGTCTGCCTAAGATTATGGTGTGTTCGGTAGCTCTATTACTACCGGGGTCTAGGACATAGAAGTCAGCGGGAAAGATTATACCTTTCACTTTGACTAGGACATCTTCCACTATTCCTAGGGGACATCTTCTGCTTTTGTTGGCTAATTGCAGGATCAACCCTATGTCCTTAAGTCCGTCCATATTCAAAGAATCGTAGACTGACTTGGGCATAACGTTGATAGCTGCTCCTAAGTCCAACAATGCTCCATTGACTACGGCTTTACCTATCATGCAAGGGATGGTGAATGAACCAGGATCCTTGCGTTTTATAGGTATCTTAGGGTTTAGAAGGGCTGAAATGATAGGACTTAGTTGAAGTTTTCTTTGAGATGTTTTCTTTTTCTCAACTAAGTTTTTAAATACCTTAGTGTAGCTAGGGACTTTCCTAACCAAATCTAACAAGGGGGCATTGACTTTTAGTTTTCCTAATAAGTCTTCTATCTCCTTATCATTTTTATCCTTTAGTTGTTCCTTAGTCATTACATGAGAGCTTGGAAACGGGAGGTCTTCTACCTTAGTTTCTGTTGGAGATTGTGCCCTAGGGCCAATCATTTTATAAATATGTTTTGAACATATTAATTAATTTATGGAGATAAATTAATGGTTATCATATTATTAGCATGTTTACTATGATAACAGTCTTTGATTAATTATGAGATAATTAATCTAAATCTGTCCCTGGTCGATTGTTTTCGTGGGAACGAAAATGAACTAAGACCAGCATGACCTCGGTGCATAGAGATGCACGCACTAGATGCTGGAACGAGAGTCATGGTGCAATTACGTAAGGGGTTACGAGTTGCTGGACTGACCCGGAGAGTCCTGCATGGGTTTAGTCATTAGCTTGCCTCTCCTGTACGCCTGTCACGACGCCTTAGACCTGAGGTCATCATTATTCCGGCGTTGCAGTTGTCAGACTTTGGCTTAGTCTAACGTTGCCCGTAGCAGGGTAGCCATAAGGGCTAAGTACGGGTTTGGTTGATTGCCGTGCTGAGGAATGTGGATTGATCTAAAAGGGATTTTGTTCCCCATTAAATTGGGAGATATCTTACTGGCGCCCTCGATGAGTCTGTCCAAGGAAAGAGTGGCCACTCAATATATTGGGACTTACTCAAGGAGATCGAGAAAGTAAAGGTTTGGATCATGGATGACTTTCCTGTGTCTGATCCATGATCAAGATATCGCAGAACAATAGGGTCGGTGTCAAGGAGGTACTAAGGTTAAATCGGTTTTGGTAAAAACGATAACTCACGTGTTTTGGGTAGTTGTGATGGCTTGCTAGAGTCCGCTCACGACATGTAGGTCATGGGGATGACCTGCTGCCAACTTCACGTGGGGCCTGCTGGGTCACACACAAGTAGGAATAGAACACCATTTGAAAGGGACAAGAATTAGGGTTAATTCGTGGGTCACTCCGGTGACACATTTTAAGACATAGCAAGAATGTCTGGGACATTAAGTCTTGTCTTAAATTTTCTACAATACAATAATTGTTAAATGGTTAATAGGGATTAATCTATTTACAATTATAATATTAGGGAATAATAAATCAGATAAGGTTCCTAAAAGTTAGGAGATTATTGATTTATAAAATTCACTAATATTGGATAAGAGGGTGGCGCCTCATTATAGATGATTTTAATTAATAGAAATGTTTTATTAATTTAAATCATGAGTTTGAATTTGAATTTGATTCAAGATTTGAATTAAAGATATTAGGGTAATATTTTAATTCAATAAAGAATTTAAATTCAAAATTCAAAATTTGAATTAAAGATATTATGGTAATATTCTAATTCAAAATCATTGGGATAAAATAAGTTGGTTATGACTTCTTAAAAATTAGGAGTTATTTTTTATTTATAAAATTCCATTAAAAATCAAGGCATTAGGCGCCTATCATGGTGGGTCCCATGGGAAGATTTGATCTTCCATTTGATTCTCCAAGATAGCAGTTTGAATTTGAATTAAAATATTATGGTAATATTTTAATTAGATATTCAAGTCTTAAAATATGATATTATTGTAATGTCATGATTTTATAATTATAAAATTCTATAATTTTGGTAATTATAAGTCTGAAAAGTCGCCTAGCCCATGATATAGATGAAACCCTATTTTTCATTTGGCAATTTCGACTTCCTCCTTGTAGAGAGAGAGAAAAATCGCCACCCACCTTCCTAGAGAGAGAATTCGAATTCTTCTAAAGAGTTAGAGAGAAATTCGAAGTGTGGGATTTCTAGGGTTTTGAGAGAAGAAAAAACAAAAGGAGTTTTGTTGTTGTCTTCTCCTCTTTAGCGCCACCTTGTTGATTGGATTCAAGAAGGAGTTCTTGGATTCAAGTACCGTAGATTCAGTCCCTTGTTTCTTTGGAGAAAGAAACAGAAGGCTAGCACCTTGTGTTCGGGAAACTGTTCGTGTGGATCACCGGTGGAGGAAGGACGTTGCAAACGGACTTCTCTGACTTGCCTAGTTTAACCAGCCGATTGAAACTTTGAGGTATAACACTTTTCGTATCTGATTTTAAATTCAGCTAGCGGATCTCCGGGTGGGAAATCTTGGGCAGCGCATAAAATTTTGTTTTAACTTTTGCTTCCGCTGCGCGTTTTGCTCCGGGATTTCCCAACAGTTTCTACCTTAGTTTCCAATTTGTTCACAACAGGGGTTTCTGTCTTTTCCTTCTTATAGTTGAAACCAAAGAAGAATTGGGCATACCTAGGATGCTTTTTTATTATTGCCTTAAAGTTTTCTCCACCCTTGATCTCTATGAACATCTCTTCAGGTTCAGGCTCTTCTAGGGTTTTCGCCACCACGTGGGCCGCCGGCCCAGATTCGGTAAATCCCACGGCGCACAAATATTCTAGGAATATGACGTCAGCAGATAAGCTTCAGGCTCTCCTACTTTTGTCTCCAACCCTCCTCTTCCCCTTGCTCTCTCTCTCTCTCTCTCTCTCTCTCTCTCTCTCTCTCTCTCTCNTCTCTCTCTCTCTCTCTCTCTCTCTCTCTCTCTCTCTCTCTCTCTCACACCACACACACACAACAATATAAAATGAACCAAGGATGGATGGGTTGAGATGCCTTCCTCAAGGTCTTGCCTCTTGATCCTTAGCCAAATAAAATACTTCCATTCCACAAATAGAAAAAGAAAGTGCTAAACATTATACACCCATATTTGGTTATTCACATACAGTAAAAACATTCACCATTAGAGAATATAGTAATAAATTTGACCAAATAAGTCCACCAAAGGCAGAAGGCAAATTATGTTCTTTAAGTCAAAGCTTAATCTCCTAAAAATTCAACAATAACCAAATAAAGGTTCAAATTAAATTCAAGGCTAGTAGCAAGATATGAGTTAGCATATATATATATATATATATATTGTAGAACTTGTTCACCGGCCTCTTTGATAGACTTCATCATAATATAACTTTTTGCATTCTGTATAATGAGAAAGTTAAATCTGCAATTCAAAGAAATGATGTCAAGAAAAAAAAAAGAACATTATATTAAATTGCTCTTATAAAAAAATTCATTGAAGATCTAAAATAACCAATATCCCAATGCCAAGTTACAGTAATACCAACATCAAGAAATGGCTTTTGAGCCTCTGTTTTTTATGTCACTTTGCTTCTGTTTTGCAGAGTAGAATGACAAGCATTAGCATTGGTGTTAAAGCTATACAAACTCTGACTTTAAAGCCAAAGGAGCTAATCTAAGAGGTTGACCAGTCATTGAAGGTTCAATCAAGGCTTCTCTCTTCCAATACATTCCTAAAAATAACACATTCTAATCTATACTCACTAATTATGTTGCTTCTCATTTAAAAGAAACACGATTGTAGCACAAAGAGAAATAAAATGTTAATCCATGATATCAACCTTACCTTAATAACCACTTCTTCAACAGAGGACTACGTCTCCATTACATGACTGCATAGCTAGTCTTGTTTCAGATCTTCTCTAATGAGTTGTGGTTAATGGAAGCATAAGCTGATAAGATGATGCCACTGTAAAAGGAGAAAAGGGAGAAGAACTGTAATAACTAATAAGCATCCCAATTCACAAGCAACAAAGTAAGATAATAAAAAAATATATATGATTTACCAAATCTGTCATGGTTGAGAGGCTTCTCTTATCTTAAAGAATAAAACAAAGTTTCTTAATCAGAATCCTCTCCAAAACAACGAACTGAACATCAGAAACTACTTACAAACACACAAATAAGGGTGAAGAGAATCACCAGGAAATGCAAGTTACCAGTAAAAGGGTTGCGTTAAATAGAGGGCCCAGCTAAATCGATCTCCAAGTATAATCTCTGCAACTTCTTCTTTGCGAGGGTTTTCTTCTACAACAATAATCTCCTGCGTCCCTCTTTTTCTAGGGTTTGCTTATAGATCTGAAAAATGCAAATATAGATGAAATACCTACAAACATTGAAAATTTGAAACAAGAGAACAATGAGAAGAGAGGAAAGAGAACTGGGATAGGAGAGAGCAAGAACCATCTAACCTTCTTCCTTGCACATTGACTGCTGCGAGAAGTGTTGGGAAGACAACAATAATGCCAAACAAATCAACACACTATCAATTATTCTTCCCCACTTGAATGAACCTAATAGGAGCAATGAAGAGTAAAAAAATCCAGCAACAACCTCAATATAAAATGCACAAAAATAAGAACACCGGAAATTATTTAACGTGGCAAAAACTCCTTCAATGTGAAGGATAAAAACCACGAGACCTAGTCCAGAAAATGAAATCCACTATCACCAACAATGTCTTACAAACAATCAGCAAGCCACAAGTGAACCAAATGATCTCTCAATCACAAACAAACTCCCAAAAACGAACTAGAGCTAAACAAGAGAGATAAGCTGTGATTAAAATCCAATCTCCACCGTTCAGAATGAAGAACAGAGAGTCACGAACATGCTCACCAAAATTAAGCTCGATCGGACACTAGATGAAAGGCCGACCGTTGAAAACGGTGAAACACGACGGTGCTGAGACGCCCAGAAAATCAGTCCGATTCTTCACCCAAAATCACCACCTTCCAGACCTTCAAAACTGATCTCCACCGTTCAAAATGAAGAACAATATGTCAGCTACTTGCCCACAAAATTTCAGCCTGAACGGAGTTCCGATCACTGTCCGATCGCCGGAAATGTGGAGCAAGGTCAAATCTGAAAATGATAAAAAACTGCACTCTTGTGTAAAATTGTAATAGTTTCTCTCTATCTGAATTTTTTTTTGCTGCTCTAGTGGTTTTTAGGGTTTTTTGGCTTGCAAGAAAATGTAAGGACTAAAATAGCCCTAATGGGCTTAAGCAAGTGGGCTTCACAATATTTGGTTTTACCACATAGGAGGGAACCAAATACCCAACAATTCTCCCCCTTCACGACTATGTGGAAGAAATTGCCAAACCGGCAATCAATCTACATGACTCAAACTTCATTCTTGGTAGAGCCTTTGTACACATATCTGCACCATTATCATCAGTATGTACCTTTTCTAGCTCAACAGACTTAGAATCCAAAACATCACGAATCCCATTGTACCTCACATCAATATGCTTTGACTTACCCTGGAAAGTAGGATTCTTACTAAGGTGAATTGCACTCTGACTATCACAAAGCAATACATACCTCTTCTGTGTAAACCCAAGCTCGTTCAAGAACTTTTTCATCCACAACAACTCCTTGCATGCTTCTGTAGCTGCAATGAACTCAGCTTCTGTAGTAGATAGAGCAATGCACTTTTGCAACCTGGATTGCCATGATACAGCTCCCCCTGCAAAGGTAACCAAATAACCAGAAGTAGACCTTCTAGAATCAACATCTCCAGCCATATCAGAATCTGTATAACCACATAGAATAGGTTTTTCAGTCCCAAAACACAACTTCAAACTAGAAGTGCCCTGGAGATATCTCAAAATCCACTTCACTGCATTCCAATGCTCCTTTCCTGGATTAGAAAGAAATCTGCTAACTACACCAACTGCATGAGCTAAATCTGGTCTTGTACAAACCATAGCATACATCAAACTCCCTACAGCTGAAGCATAAGGGACCTTTTGCAAGTATTCTTCCTCTTGCTCATTAGGAGACTGTTTCACACTTAATTTGAGAGATGTAGGAAGCGGTGTACTCACAGCTTTGGCCTTAGCCATATTGAACCGCTGTAGTACTTTCTCAATGTACTTCTCCTGCGAAAGCCATAACTTCTTACATTTCCTGTCACGAGTGATTCTTATGCCAAGGATCTGCTTTGCTGGTCCCAAATCCTTCATAGCAAAGGACTTACTCAACTCTCCCTTCAAATTCTGAATTCTCAAAGAATTCAGACCTACAATGAGCATATCATCAACATATAGCAACAATATGATGAAATCATTGTCAGAAAAATTTTGCACAAAAACACATTGATCAGAAGTAGTCTTCTTGTAGCCTTGTTGGACCATGACCGACTCGAACTTCTTATACCATTGCCTTGGAGCTTGTTTCAAACCATACAAGCTCTTCTTCAACTTGCAAACATAGCTTTCTTTGCCTTTCTCTATGAAACCTTCAGGTTGCTCCATATAAATCTCCTCCTCCAAGTCACCATGGAGGAAAGCAGTTTTCACATCCATTTGCTCAAGCTCTAAATCAACAGTAGCAACCAAACTCAAGATAACTCGAATAGAAGACATCTTGACAACTGGTGAGAAAATCTCCTCAAAATCAACTCCCTTCTTCTGACTAAAGCCCTTCACAACTAATCTGGCTTTATACCTTGGAGATGATGAACTCTCTTCATGCTTCACCCTATAGATCCACCTGTTCTTTAAGGCTTTTCTATCTTTAGGAAGCTTGACAAGTTCAAAGGTTTCATTATCATACAAAGACTGCATTTCATCTTTCATGGCTGAAATCCATTTCACCTTCTGCTCACTCTCAATAGCTTCCTCGTAGCATTCAGGTTCCTCTGAATCTGTCAACAACACATATTCACTAGGTGAGTACCTAGTAGATGGTCTAGACTCTCTAGTAGACCTCCTGAGTAGAACTTCTTGTTGCTCACCAAGAACCTCATAATGATCATCAACTACCTCATCTGCAGGAATGGTAACCTCATCTGCAACTTGAGTGTCATCCTGAACATTAGCTTGATCTTCAGCATCAACTAAATCAAGCACAGGAGCTGAAGGAGCGGGATCCAAATCAACCAAGTTTTCAGCTCGAGACTTTGACTTTTCAACCTTGCCAATATCTTCAATAGTTTGATCTTCTACAAAGACTACATCACGACTTCTGACAAGTTTCTTCTCAATAGGGTCATAACACCGATAACCAAACTCATCCTGACCATAACCAATAAAGATACACTGTCTTGTCTTGGCATCTAGCTTGGACCTCTCATCTTTAGGAACATGAACAAAGCATTTGCAACCAAATACCCGAAGATGATCATAAGAAGGCTTCTTACCATACCAGAAGCTATCAGGTACATCATTTTGCAAAGCAATGGTAGGAGTTAGATTAATGACATGAGCAACTGCATACAATGCCTCACCCCAAAAAGAATTAGGCAATTTAGCATCTGAAAGCAAACACTGAACTCTTTCTATCAAAGTTCTGTTCATCCTTTCTGCCAAGCCATTCAACTGAGGAGTCTTAGGAGGAGTCTTCTGATGTCTGATACCTTGCTCTCTGCAATATGCATCAAATGGACCACAATATTCACCTTCATTATCTGAGCGAACACATTTAAGCTTTTTGCCAGTCTCTCTCTCAGCATAAGCATGAAACTCTTTAAATGCACTGAGCACTTGATCCTTAGACTTCAAGACACGAACCCAAAGCCTCCTTGAGTGATCATCTATAAAAGTCACGAAATATTGTGCACCACCGAAGGACTTTTCCTTCAAAGGACCACACACATATGAGTGTACCAGCTCAAGTAATTCCTCCTTCCTAGAAGGAGGGTGATGTTTGAAAGAAACTCTTTTTTGTTTCCCTGCCAAGCAATGGTCACAAGTGTCTAGTTGTACACCATTCAGCCCAAGAAGCATGTTCTTCTTAGCTAGAATATTCAAACCCTTCTCACTTATGTGACTAAGCCTCTTGTGTCATAACTCTGAAGAACTGTCACTCACAACTGCATTCACAAGGCTTGTAGGGATGCTGGTCTGTAACCAATATAAGCCTGAAGCTTTAAACCCTCTAGCCACAATCAATGACCTCTTAGAAACAGTACATTGATTCAGAAAATTGCTGGCATATCCATCATCACTCAACTTGTCAACTGAAATCAAATTCACTCTCATATCTGGTGCGTGTTTAACATTCTTGAGTACTAGCTTCATTCCACTGTTAGTCTCCAAGTTCACTGTGCCAATGCCCAATACCTTGGATGCTGACTCATTACCGATCCTTAAAACTCCAAAATCACCTGGAGTATAGGATGTGAAGAATTCCTTCCTTGAAGCAACATGGTGAGCTGCACCACTATCAAGTACCCAAAGAATCTCACTGCTAGCAACATTGATCATATCTTCATCATGAACAACAGCCAAATCAACTGAAGTAGTAACAGCGACCCGGTCGTTATGATCATCATTACCCTTCTTCTCTTGTTTGCCTTTTTCAGCCCTTTTCAACTTCAAACAATACTTCTTGATGTGCCCAGTCTTTCCACAATAATGACATTCAAGGTTTTTAAACTTTGACTTTGATTTACTCCTGCTCTTGCCTCTGTGATCTTGACTCTTGTTTTTACTTCTCCCCCTACTTTTAGTAACTAAGACATCTGACTGTGATGTGGAGGTCCCCTGAGTTCTTCTTCTGACTTCTTCATTTAGAATACCACTCTTCACATACTACATGGTCACAATACCATCAGGAGCAGAGTTTATCAAAGATACTCTAAGGTTCTCCCAGGAATCAGGAAGTGTAGTCAACAACCAAAGTCCCAAAATATCCTCATCAAATTTCACACCCATACCAGATAACTGATCAAAGATACCCTGAAATTCATTCACATGGTCAAGTACCGAGCTCCCTTCTTTGTACTGCAAACGTATGGCTTGCTTAAGCAAAAACAACTTATTATTACCGGTCTTCGAAGCATACAAAGTTTCAAGTTTTTCCCACAAAGTTTTGGCATGTGCATCATTAACAATATGATTCAAAACATTATCTTCAACCCATTGTCGAATAAAACCACATACTTGTAAATGCTCAAACTCCCATTCTTCATCAGACTTAGAATCAGGCTTAGTGGTAGCAAATACAAGTAAATGCAACTTTTTTATAAACAGAAGATCTTTCATCTTTCCTTTCCAAGTGTGATAATTTGTGCCATCCAAACAAACCATTTTACTCAAGTTTGCCTCCATTGTTCAAACAAGCAATATAACCCAATCAACTAATGAACCAAGGGCTCTGATACTGCTTTGTTGGGAAGACAACAATAATGCCAAACAAATCAACACACTATCAATTATTCTTCCCCACTTGAATGAACCTAATAGGAGCTGATATACACTCCTCGGAAGAGCTCCTCGGAATCACCCCTCGGAGGCCGATGGCGTGGACTCCCCCTCGGACCTTTCGGAGGGACTAGTGATATACACTCCTCGGAATAGCTCCTCGGAATTAATATCAAGAACATAAGGGATACCCGGCGGGAAAGCAACCCAAGCAGGTCCCCTCCCACTCAAGCATTTAATGCCAAGATATTGGCATTAAATGCAAAGATCCTTGAAAGCACGTGATAGGACAAGAAGGACACGCAAAAGGACCGAAATGCCCCCTGCGCGCAGACCAAACAATGAAAAGCACTCTTGGCTATCACTGACAACCAGGAGGGAAGGTTGGAAATCCCACCGTACCCTGGCAGTGATAGCTGCCACATCAAAAGCAGAAACCTACACCAACCCCCTTTTCTCCTCACACATCCCGAGTACACCCCTAACATCTCAGGGAAACCTCGTAAGGACATGAGACAAAAGGGAAGGAGGATAAAAGGAAAAAAGGGGAACCTTTTCTGAGGTAACGACTCTCTCTACAAGAATTCAAACTCTCCACTATTCTCTCTCTAACTTAAGCATCGGAGAAGAATCGCAGGGAACCCCCTGTGCATTCTCGCTTGCAGGATCCGACGATCTCAGACCACCGGAGACTGCTTCTCAACTATGAACTCAAGGTTAGATTTACACTAATCCAACTTTGTAGTTTTCACTGGCGCCGTCTGTGGGGAGAGATGAGGAAACTCCGGTTATCTCTCCCCCCCCCCCTCAACTTAGCTGTTGCTAAGACACACACACTCGACGGGGAGCACCTCGTAGGGAAGGGAGTTCCTCCACGAACTCCACCCTGCTCCCCCCTACATTCTCGGTTTTGTTTCTCTTGTTCAACCCCCGAGAGACCCTGGTACGGCTCTGCGTGGAGGTCATACTTGTTTTCTGTGCTAACCCCTTGTTGTTATCTCTTACTGTGAACTCAAGCAAGCTACGACGTTCTCGGCAATGGAATCCCATAATGAGAACCAGCTGCTCCCGAGCCCAGCGAACGCTCCCTCGGGGTCGAGCCATCCGAGAGATCACCCCCAACAAGTGGGAGACGCCACACACGAGCATGATCTCAGGTCCTCCCCCCGGAGTGCTCCGGGGCACATACTGCAGAGCGAGAGAACTCCTACACCGCTGACTTCTCTCGTCGGTTTCCATCAGCACACGGATGAAGAGACTCACGTAGCACCATCTCCGTATACAGCCGAGATACGCGAGATCATTCAGACTGAGCTACGGGAGGCAAGGGCTGCGCACGTAGCCGACATGGCCTCCTTACGCCGAAACATGGAGGAACAATTCAATCAGTTCATGGAGAAGCGCTTCAGTTAGATGACTAGCTCTAGCTCCAGAGGGAAGCAAGCGCAAGAAACCCCCGAACTCCCTCCGCCAGAATATTACGCCACTCCCAACACACGACCCCCCTCGGAGGCCGTGTTGTCGGGCCGAGAAGAGGAGCATGTCCACGGAGGGCGAGTTGAACCAGTGGGGGTGAATCAAACCCCCGCCTCCCAGATATTGCCAGAAACCACAATGCAGCAGTGGAATGTACCAGCCGAGTTATGGCATCTCTTGGCCAAACATCTGTCGTCCGCAGGCTCCTCAGCGACGACCAACCCCCCATCGGGCCCTTCAGCAGTGGTACCGACGCCTCCAGCGCCCCCAATGCCATCTCCCGGGATCTATGCACCCCATATACAGCAGGACGAGTTGCCAACCGGGTTCAAGATGCCTATGAAGCTGCCCCGATATGACGGAACTAAAGACCCAGATGACCATCTCCGGCAGTTCCACGCATGTATGCAGATTGCCAACCTGTCGGAAGGGAAGAAATGCAAGCTATTCCCGACCACACTCGTCGGAGAAGGGCTCATCTGGTTCTCCAAACTTCCAAACGACAGCATACACAGCTTCAGAGATATGGAGAACCTGTTCAAAAAGAGGTTCGCCACCAGTGTGGTGTATAAGCAGCCGGCATCCGTGTTGGCCGACGTCCATCAGGGAGAGCACGAGTCCCTCCGTGACTTCCTGCACCGGTTCAACCAGAAGTGCCTCACAGTCAAAGACCTCGAGGACAGTGTGGCAGTACACGCCTTCCAAGCAGGCCTCCGCCCCGGGCAAACACACAAAGAGCTGGCTTTCATGAACCCCAGCTCGTTGGAAGAACTGTTGTCGAAGCTCCAACAGCAAGAAGCCGCAGCAGCAATACCGCGGAGACCAGCGGCGCCGGGACCCCCCTCGGCAGGACAGACCAAAGCACCCCCAGCAGGAGAGGGGTAGCGACAGACAGCCGATGGCCTCTCGGGCACGGTTTAACGTTTACACGGTCCTCACCGTCTCACAGTCCCGGATACTAGCAGAGTCCCAGGGCCTCGGGATCTTCCCCGTCCTCACCCCGAGGAAGTCACGACCCGGCGACAGACCTAAAGACCAAAGCCGGTACTGCGAGTACCACCGGGACCACGGCCACACCACCGACGAGTGCATCTCGTTAAAAGATGAAATTGAGGCCCTCATCCAGAATGGAAAATTGGGGAAGTATGTGAGACGGGATAACAAGCGAAGAGATGACGACATAGAACATCGTGGCGGGGACCAAGGCCGTCAACAAAGGCCCCGTCGTGATGACAGACCCCCGGAAGGAGGATCGGGAGGAGGCAATACAAGCTCCCAGATGCTGGGAACCATCAATGTCATCGCCGGAGGAGGGGCCCGCAATCACGGAAGCGGATGAGGAGATCTGTCATGAAATTGGATTACCTCAAGAAGCCCCACGCACCTCAAGGAGAACCAATAATATTCACTGACGAGGAATTGGCAGACGTCGACTCCGAAGAATGCGATCCAATGGTAACCACAGCCGGGGTGGGGAGGTACAACGTTAAGAGGATCTTGGTTGACCAGGGATCCTCGGCTGACATTCTGTTCTGGGATGCTCTTTCAAGCATGGGTCTCTCCCGAGAGCAACTCTCCCCTTTCAACGAGCACCTGATAGGCTTTTCCGGGGCCCAGGTCCCCGTTGAGGGGATGATTGAACTTAACCTTACGCTGGGAGAGGACCCGAGGTGTGTTTGCATCCCAACCATCTTCGTCGTCGTCAAAACACCCTCTGCCTACAACGCCATCCTTGGTAGGCCTTCTCTGAATGCTGCCCGAGCCGTAGTATCCACGGCACACCTGTTGATGAAGTTTCCCACTCCTCATGGCGTGGGCCAAGTACGGGCAAACCAGGAGGTAGCCAGACAGTGCTACGCCACCAGTTTGGCCAAGCCCCAAGCAAGCCGGGAAGCCACACAGAATCCCCCACCATCCTCCTCAGAGAAGGGAAAGGAGAAAGAGCACGCAGTGATGAACTGCGAAATTGTCGAGTAACTACATCAGGCACAAGTGATTACATCAGGCAGCAGTTACACACCCCCCGGCGTCAACACAGGCTCGTCGACCAGGTAATCCTCAGTCGGGGAATCTGCCGTCACGGAGTCTTTCAGAGGGACATCCCCTCCAGCTTGACCAGATCCACCCTCCCCATCACCGTCGCCGCCAAACAGGCCCAAACCAGGCCTTTCACCATGTTGAGAAGGAGACGTGCCCATAGCAGCCGTGTGAGCACTCGGAACGTTTACTGCCACACCAAGCAGCATCCTCCCTACGTCCAATTTACCACTGGAGGATTCCCCTCTCTCCGTTGGGTCGGCAGGACGCTCCGGGCACTTCTCCAAGGGACGAACCCGGTCAACGATCACGCCGTTGGCCACCTCCCGCATCGGATGCACCTCGTCCAGACCTCGGGTAGCCTCCGGATTGAAGTGGACAACCTGCCTCACTCCGTTGATGAACCCCTTCTCGTAGAAACATCGCCCCTCCCACTGGAGTTGAGCCCTCTCGTTTTCCAGAGTCTCCTCCAGTCCCTTTGTCATCGCCACCAGAGAAAGGCTATGGGTCGAGGCCATCCGGCTCACGACACTCTCATGATTACGTTTCAGCTCACTGGTAGCAGTAGAGTGCTCCCGACGAAGAGCATCCATTTCCGACACCCAGCGACCCCGCTGGACAACTAACTCCTCGGCAGCCACCCGCGCAGCTTCTTCTCTCTCGGCGCGGACTTCCTCAAGACGGGTCTCAAATGCCTTCCGCTCGGAAGCCAAGGCATTCTCGGCTGCACATTTCTCCCCTCGGCAATCCACTATCACCAACAATGTCTTACAAACAATCAGCAAGCCACAAGTGAACCAAATGATCTCTCAATCACAAACAAACTCCCAAAAACGAACTAGAGCTAAACAAGAGAGATAAGCTGTGATTAAAATCAAAACTGACAACGTTCTAACCGTCCAAATCCAATCTCCACCGTTCAGAATGAAGAAAAGAGAGTCACGAACATGCTCACCAAAACTCAGCTCGATCGGACGCCGGATGAAAGGCCGACCGTTGAAAACGGTGAAACACGACGGTGCTGAGACGCCCAGAAAATCAGTCCGATTCTTCACCCAAAATCACCACCTTCCAGACCTTCAAAACTGATCTCCACCGTTCAAAATGAAGAACAATATGTCAGCTACTTGCCCACAAAATTTCAGCCTGAACAGAGTTCCGATCACTGTCCGAACGCCGGAAATGTCGAGCAAGGTCAAATCTGAAAATGATAAAAAACTGCACTCTTGTGTAAAATTGTAATAGTTTCTCTCTATCTGAATTTTTTTTTGCTGCTCTAGTGGTTTTTAGGGTTTTTTGGCTTGCAAGAAAATGTAAGGACTAAAATAGCTCTAATGGGCTTAAGCAAGTGGGCTTCACAATATTTGGTTTTACCACATAGGAGGGAACCAAATACCCAAGAAGAAGAACAAGATGAAATCCCAAAAAACCCTAACCCTTACTAGGATGAGAGATAACTTTTGTTTTTGAATGACGAATCCCTAAATTTTTTAGGTGAAGAGTTTGCGCGATTTTCTTTTTTCCTTTCATTTTTGGTTGGCGCCTTATTGCGAGGATGAAAGAATGGAGCGCCAATTTTTTTTAGGAGATAAAATTTAATTTAACATTTAAATTTAATGTTTTTTTTTACTATTTGCAACAAATTTAGCAATGTCTCATTTGTTTCTATTGCTAAATTTATAACTGGGATGAGAAAAGGAAACATATAAATTTGACGTTACTTTTTCTGTTTCTAAATAGGCATTTTAGAAACAAAAGTCATTTTCGTTTCAAAATTTTGATGCCAATAAGAGAATTTCTAGTAGTGTTACGAGCATGAGCCTCATTTGGTTGATCAAAATTTTGCTGAGCTTCAACAAGTACATAAAGAAGCTTATAAGTGGGTTTTTAAGATCCCTAAAGAGAAACGGTGCCAAGCATACGATGAAGGGCGACGATATGGGCACATGACGACGAACTTGAGTGAGAGTATGAACAGTGTCTGGAAAGAGATTCGATATGATGTTTGCCCATTACAATGTGTAACGTCCTAAACTTTTATAGCAGTTGGAACAAAAATTCTAAAGAAAGACAGTGTTACACGACCCTTTTAAAAACTCAAAAGGACAAAAACTGCGAGAAAGTACATGAGGTTCTGCCTCTAAACAGCCACGCAGGGCCCAACTCTGACAACTAGCAAATAAAACAAACTCTAATTAAACTACCTCAATCCGTCCTTGAGCTTTCACAATTGAAGTGTTGTAGGGTGATAACTTGGGAGTTCTCAGTAGGGTTTAAGTCTCTCTACTTAACTCATGGTCCCCACTCAAACACAGACTTCAAACAAAAGTTCAGACATGCAATTCTAATATATGGCAGCTATAAAACAAACAAGGAAACTAGAGGATAAACATTTAATAATAAACTATCAATTGACAACTATTATGAACAACTCATAATAACCATATATGAATAACTAGTAAGCTAGCGGGGACTCACGTGTCAACCCTTACATCCATATAGGGCCTAGTACCACTATACAGGAATACCAGCACAACAATACAATAACATGATAATTCATAATACCAAAAAGCTGGTGGAGACAAATTGTGTCAACCAAATACCTCACAGTAGGTAAGCCAACACAAATGTCATGATCGAATAACAGTGGTCATCACGACCTAGGCTTCCGGAACGTCTTCCGGTGTGCACACATACCAAACAGTCTGTCACCTAAGGAATCCACACTTAGGCCAACTGTGGAATCCACCATAACCATTACCTGAATACTCATCGTGAATAAACGGGGAGGGATTCACCTCTCAGTGAATCATGACATACAACAATACATGATAATCTCAATCACAGTTCAGCAATCATACACCATCACTTACCTTTAGATCACATATTTGGGCCACATCGTCAATTCAAAGACTAACCAAATTCATTTAACTTCCCAAGTTCTTATGTTACACTTCATTATCCATTTTCTTCATCTACATATTCAATACTATAATTCATGTGTATCTAACACATACATTCTCATTCTATCCATCATGTTAATTCATAAACATATTTATACATTACTCACTACTCAACCACATCCTCTTGCATTTAGATCCCAAATCCTTTAAAGCGATGCAAGAATATCACAAAACATGTCAACTAGTATTGTCCAACGCATACTTGGACCACAATATTAATTCCCAAATCATATATAACTCACATATAAATGATCATATTATTCATATTACTTCATCATCACATATTTTACTTAATAATTCATACCCAAACCCTTACTCATGCTTAAAGCCATGTTTTCATACATAAACCTTCATATATAACAGTTCAAAACTAATCCAAAGTGACAACAAGAATCAGGGACCAAACTGCAATTTTTCCCAAAACTCTGTTTTCCTCAAATCTGTCCCTAAAATCTGTTTTTCCCATCATAAAACCCACGATTTTGCATCAAAACCCAACAAAGATCATGTTCTCATCAAATATCAAACTCAAGCATATGAACCCTAACTTCAAGTTAGCACTTTTATCTCAAATTCATAGTCTATACATGTTCTCCTAACTATATACACACCAAAGATCACTAATTAAACAAAGCATACATCACACAAGCATCAAGAGAATTTATCAATTACACAACACTAGGAAACCCTAAGCAAACCAATGTAAGAAATAGGATTTGAGGTGAGCAGAGAGAGAGAGAGAGAGGAAAACACTACCTCTTGGTGGCTCAAACTCCATACTTGGTTTTGCATCTTCTTCTTCTTCCTCTTTCTTCTTCTTTTTCTTTCTTCTTCCTTTCTTCTTTCTCGGCTCCCTCTTTCTCTCCTTTTCTTTTTCTTTCCTTCGACTATCTCTCTTCCTTCCTTATTTCCTTCTTTTCTCTTTTCCACCTACCCCTTTGTCATTCTTTCTCTTTCTAATATATATAAATATTTATAACAAATGTCAAAACTACAAATCTCCCCCCCCCCCCAAACTATCTAAAAAATAATTAAACACTCCTAAAACTTATATTCTATCCACAATATGTTGGAGATTGTGCCCTAGGGCCAATCATTTTATAAATATGTTTTGAACATATTGATTAATTTATGGAGATAAATTAATGGTTATCATATTATTAGCATGTTTACTATGATAACAGTCCCTGATTAATTATGTGATAACTAGTCTAAACTGTCCCTGGTCGCTCATTCAGGTGGGAACTTGAAATGAACTAAGACCAGCATGACCTCGGTGCATAGAGATGCATGCACTGGATGCTGGAAAGAGAGTCATGGTGCAATTATGTAAAGGGTTACAAATTTCTGGATTGACCCGGAGAGTCCTGCATGGGTTTAGTCATCAGCTTGCCTCTCCTGTACGCCTGTCACGACGCCTTAGACCTGAGGTCATCATTATTCCGGTGTTGCAGTTGTCAGACTTTGGCCTAGTCTAACGTTGCCCGTAGCAGGGTAGCCATAAGGGCTAGGTACGGGTTTGGTTGATTGCTGTGCTGAGGAATGTGGATTGGCCAAAATGGGATTTTGTCCCTCATTAACATGAGAGATATCTAACTGGTGCCCTCGATGAGTCGGTCCAAGGAAATGCGTGGCCACGCTGGGAAATGGGACTTACTCAAGAAGATCGAGAAAGTTGTGGTTTGGATTATGGATGACTTTCCTGTGCCTAATCCATGACCAAGATATCGTGTGATAATAGGGTCTATGACTAGGTGGTACTAAGGTTAAGTCGGTTTTCGTAAAAACGATAACTCACGTGTTTTGGGTAGTCGTGATGGCTTGCTAGAGTCCGCTCACGACTTGTAGGTCCTAGAGATGGCTTGCTGCCAACTTCACGTGAGGCCTGCTGGGTCACACATGAGCAGGATCAGGACACCGCTTAAAGGGACACGAATTAGGGTTAATTCGTGGGTCACTCCGGTGGCACAATTTAAGACACAGCAAAATGTCTGGGACATTAAGTCTTGTCTTAAATAACCTACAATTGTGAAATATTTAAATTTGTGAGACAAGTTTAAATATAATAATTGTTAAATGATTAATAGGGATTAATTATTTACAATTAAAATATTAGGGAAAATAAATCAGATAAGATTCCTAAAATTTAGGAGATTATTGATTTATAAAATTCCCTAATATTAGTATGAGGGTGGCGCCTCATGAGATGGATTTTAATTAATGGAAATTGTTTCATTAATTTAAATCATGAGTTTGAATTCAAAAGATTTGATATAGATATCAAAAGATTTGAATCATAGATATTAGGGAATATCTTAACTCATATCTTTGGAAAATCATGACTTCCTAAGAGTTAGGAAGGTTTTTGATTTATAAAATTCCAAAGGAAATTTAGAGGCATATGACGCCTTCTTAGGTGGGTCCCAAGGGAAGATTTGATCTTCCATTTGATTCCCTAAGATTACGATTTGAATTTAAATTAAATATTAAAGAAATATTTTAATTTGAAATTCAATTCATGGAGTCATAATATTATAATTTTAGAATTATAATAATGCTCTAAATATAATTAAAAAGCCCTAGGGCTAGGCGCCTAGAGCAAGTAACAATTCATTTGTGATTTTTGGTCTTCCTCCTTGTAGAGAGAGAAGAGAGAAATCGCCACCTTCAACCCTAGCTCTTCCAAGTGAGAGAAATTTTTGGCTCCCATGAGTTGAGAGAGGAAAAATCGACTTTTCCTAAGGTGCTAGGAAAATCGATTTGCAGTCACCAAAAATTAGGGTTTGTGGGAGAAGGAAAACAAGGAGTTCTTGTGGGGTTTTCTTCTTTGCGCCACCTTGTTTGATTCAAGAAAGAGTTCTTGAATTCAAAAGCACTGTAGATTGGTCCCTTGTTCTTTTGGAGAAAAGAACAGAAGGCTAGCACCTTGGAGTTTGATGGAGATTGTGCCCTAGGGCCAATCATTTTATTTA
>QANZ01034637.1:0-47151 GCA_003254925.1 Chamaecrista fasciculata
AACATATTTATAAAATGATTGGCCCTAGAGCACAATCTCCAACATTTCACTAGGTGTTTTAAATATGACTATAAACATTTCTTTTAGTAGAAGCTTTTGCCATAGTCCTCGTTTTTTGTTCTTATCCCTCTTAGGATTGGGCTTTGCCAATTGTATTAAAAAAAATATATATGAAAAGAAAAGGAAAAGAGAAAAAGAAAAAGTATCTTGCAAAAAGAAAAGAAAAAAAGCAAGAGAAAAAGTTTGGCCAAACAAAAGAAGAGAGTATTGTGCTTATTGACTCTCCATATATATGTGCTTCAAGTAAGATTGGCAATAACCCTTGGAAAAATAGGATAAGGATTTCATGAGGACGTTCGTTATCAAGTATACTAATTTGAAATTTTGTAAGTCTAACACCAAATTTCCTTTCTTTTATCACCTTCATATTATATAGCCTTTCCATTCACTACAACCCTATGAAAGACCTCTTGATTTTGGATAATTTAACACTTGTGGTAGAGATCTTGAGAATTTCTACAAGCCTATGGTAGGAAACTTAGTCTAAGGAATGACTTGAGAGAAAATACCCAATTGGTGAGGAGAGCGATACACTTTTGGAATTGGTCTTATAGAAATTAGATCGCACTACTTTACAGAGTTTCTTGCTTGGTGAATTCTCTAGCTCTAGGTTATGACTATGTTCTAGCCTTGAATCATGAACTTGAGAAAGTTCCTTGATTCTTTGGCATATTCTTTATTCTCCTACTTCGTACCTTTGCTTAGGAGTGCAAAGTCTTAAGTGTGGGGGATTTGATCAGCTCAATAGTGAACAAGTTATCTGGCCTTCTTTTAATGTGTTTATAATAATAATATATTATAATTAGACCAATTAATATGCTAAGGGCTGCACTAAGGTATGGTGGAATAAAGTGGATAAAATAGGTTAATTAGCATTTATTATTGTATTTTATAAATAAGTGCTATTTAATGGGTTTTTAGTGTTTCAGATATCCAAACAGGGTTTAACCAAAGGGAATCATCTAGAATCAACGAGAAGATATCAAATCGCACAAGATATTCTTGTGCCGCCATGTGGGTCGCTGGCCCAAAATAGGAGTTCTCGCGGCGCAGGACTCTTAGAAGAGTATGACATTAGCAAGTAAGCTTCAGCGTAATATTGTGTTGCGCCGTCTCTTGAGCCAACGACTCAAGAGGGAATTCTCGCGGAGCAGATCAATCTGAAGCATTAGAGTATATTTTGGACGGCTAGGATTCAAGATACAAAGATATAATCGAAATATCGCAGATATTTCGGTGCACCATCATGTTGGGCCGCCGGCGCAGATGACGGCCCAAGTCCAAAATTGTTCCTTGACTTGTGGACCAAGCATACTACTCAGCACTATAAATAGAGAGCGCCATTCCACGCTCAAAGCATCCCGAGATGAGAGCTGTCAATAGGTCTCCATGATGAGAGCCTAAACGTTCTTATCCTAGAGGAGTATCATGAAGGAAGTCGAAGTTCATCGTTCTTCATAGTCCAGAGAGTTGTTGTTTAATTATGTTTATTCATTGATTGTTCTTAGATCTAAATGTTTTATTTCAAAGTACAATTATATGTTTGATTTATAGTTCAATACTTTGTTAGGGAATGAGACCTTGATATTCCTGGAGTATATCTTTCTCTCGATTAAGAAAGTTGCTCTTTTAGGGTTTTCTAGGGAGTGTTCTATCTATCTTAAAAATATAATTAGGATTGTTCTTATATTTGTTTAATTGTTTTGATGTGGCAATAATATAGATTTCCCCGAAGAGCTTTGACAAATTGCTCATAACCTAGTTTGGCTGAGTGTTCCATTTTAATTCTATATCTTTCACCATTGTTCTTAGTTATATTCGAAGTTTCGATAATATATTTGAATGCTTTTTGTAACATAATTAAAGTGATAATCCCGTATCTTTATCTAGGAAGGTAGAGTTCATGATTATTCTCTAGGATATCTTTATATTATTGTTTCCGTGTCTTTATATAATTGCTCTTATAATCTCAATAGCCTCACCTAAATTCATTGACATTCATATAAATAATAGTTGTCTTTAACCACGAAGTTCCGCGAGAGATTCGACCTTGGGTTAGCATCTATACTATATTTTAATAAATATAGTTTATAATTACGAGGCTCGAGTATAAATTTAATTTGATCCGTTTGGCGCTTCACGATAAAGTTCCCGGTCACAGATCCTGACAGATTGATGCTGAATCCTACTGAAGTTTAAATGCAAATTTGAATTGTTTGATCAACAAGAAAAGTGTTTATGACTTATGATCATTGTAGTTGACATGAGCATTGAAGGAAATTAAAGAATCTTGATGACCTAGCCGTTGGAGCATATTGAAATTAAAGAATTCAAAGCAATTCCTATTTGAGCTCTACTTTAACGAAGACTATATAAAGAAGATTGATTCAAACGTTGAAGACTATTGAAATTGAGATTATTGAACCGCTATCTAAGAGTATTCATAAAGCTTAGTTCTTATTTACATTTGTTGTAATTCCTTAGTGGAAACCTCTTTGTGAGAAACCATCTCTTTGTGAGAGACACCATCCATTTCTTCTATATTGTCTGATTCATTCGTATCCTTAGTGGTAGTAGGTTGCCTTCTTTGTTTGTTGTGAAACCCTAGTGGTGAGCCGTGAGGATTTTTGGGGAATGTAAAAAGGAGATTGTAAAACCCTTGAAGGTGATCCTAGTCCTAGGTTGATTCCATTCTAATTGGTCGGTTGCCTACATCAATATATAAATTCCCTTTCCCTTTCGCTTGGGGAGATAGTAAAGCTATTAACATAATATATTGTTCTATGAGTGCAGATGAATTCAAAAAGCTCTCTAGATGTGAAATGAACTGTCAAATGTGGGACAAACTTCAAGTCACACATGAAGGAACCACAGAGTTAAAGAAGTCAAGAATTGACTCTCTCATAAAGGAGTATGAAAACTTCCAAATGAAGGAAACATAAAATATTGATGAGATGTTTGAGAGATTAGGAAGGATTGTAAGTGACCTCGATTCCTTTGGAGAATGTCTTGAGCAGGAGAAGCTAGTGAGAAAGGTTGCAAGGAGTTTATCATCTTTATGGGAGATGAAAGTGACAGTTGTCCATGAAAGTTAGAAGTTGGAATCCATGACGATTAATGATCTAAGAGGAAACCTACTGACCTATAAATCAACCTTCCTAGCTAAAAAAGTTCAGAACCTCAAGAAGAAGAAAGGAGTCGCCATCAAAGCTGTCGATAGTGATGATGAGGAAGATGATGAAACCTTTGATGAAGAGGATCTGGTCCGCCTAGCCAAATGGTTCAACAAGTTCTTCAATTCTTAGAAGAAACCTTTCATGAAGAAGAACTCATTTACAAGGAATTCCCCATTTCGAAAAGAAAAAAATTTCAAAAAGGACAAGGAATTGACTTGTTATGAATGTAAGAAACCGGGACACATGCGACCTGACTGCGCTTTGCTTAGAAATTCTAAATTCAAGAAGCAAAAGGCAATGGTAGACGAATCCTCATAGGATGATGATGAGGATCTCTTCGCTAAACAAGATGATGACTATGAGGAGATGGAAACAGCAAACCTCTGTTTCATGAATACTGCTGATAATGAGGAAAATTCCCCTCCTAATATCTTTGCTAACTGGAGTAATGATGAACTTGTATCTAAATCATATAAACTGCTTGAGTCCTTTTTCAAACAAAGAGAGAAGTTGAAGAAAGAGAGAAAAGAAAATCAAGAGTTGGAGTTGAAAAATAGAATTCTTGAAAAAGAGAATGAGAGACTAAAAGAAGAATGTGAAATGTTGAGAAAACAACAAGTTGAAAAGTGCAAGGAAGTGAGAAAAGAAAAAGTTGAAGATTGTGAAAAGTTAAGAAAGAAGATGAATGAGTTAGAAGAGAAAAACAAGAGTCTTGAGAAAGATTGTGAAAATCAAAGAGAAAAGGCTATATTGAATGAAGGAGAAAGCCAAGAAGTAAAGGAGATGAAAACAGAAATTTAGTTCCCTAGGAAACAGAATCATATCCTGAGGAAGGATCTGGAAAGTTTTGTAAGAAGCAAAAAGAAACTTGACATCATGCTTGGATCCCAGAAGTGCTTTAATGATAAGGCAGGTGTTGGTCATGATGGTTTTGATGATGATCCTAATGATAAGAAAAAAAAAGTTGTAAAACCCTTTGTGAAGGAAGGAACCATATGTGAGGATGTGGAATCCTCTTCACGATCAGTTCCTATAAGGAGAAAATAGGAGTCTAGACAATTTGTAAACAAAAATTGTTACAGATGCAGGATGAAAGGCCACTTGGCTTATGATTGTGGAAATCAAGGAGTCAAAAGCAAAATCAGGAATCCATTCCTAATGACTAAACAGATTTGGGTTCCTAAAGGATCCTTGAAGGGAACTAACAATGAAAGGACCCAAGGAGGTTTGGGTACCTGAAATGTTTCCTTGTTTCATGTAGGTTTGCCTGAAGGCCAGGACATGAAAAGATAGATGGTTTCTGGATTCAGGATGCTCAAGGCACGTGATAGGAAACAACAACTTCATATCCTATACATAAAAGGATTTGGGGAATGTGACCTTTGGAGACAACCAGAAAAGGGAAGATTGTTGGTATTGGTAAAATTCTCCCTTACCTCTAACTTGATGCTAAGACACATGACGGTATCTTTGTGGTATACTCAATTACAAGCAAAGCCTACCGAGTCTACAACAAAGAAAACGTGGACATAGAGGAATCGATGCATGTAGTCTTTGATGAGTCAAATCCCAGTAAGATACAAAGAGCTAACCACCACAGTGATGGAGAGGAACCAGAAACAGAAAGAATCCTTGCAAAGGAATTAGAAGAAAACAAGATCTCCAACAAGGAAGCGAAAGCAAATGAGCAAAAATTGGAACAAGTAACAGATGTAGATAAATCAATTCCTTTATCTACTAACCTTGATGTAAGAAATGCTTCTACCTCAAACAATCAAGGAGAAAACTCAGAAATAATGAAGCTGCCCCGGGAGTGGAAAGGATCTAAGAACAATCCACAACAATTCCTTATTGGAGACATCAATCAAGGAGTCAGAACAATATCCTCAATCAAAAGCATGAATAATATGACATTTGTTTCACAAGTTGAGCCAAAAGCTGTTGAAGATGCTTTAACCGATGACTCCTGGATCCTTGTTATGCGAGAGGAACTGAATTAGTTCGAAAGGAATCAAGTTTGGTCTCTAGTTCCTCAACTCAAAGATCAATCTGTGATAGGAACTAAATGGGTCTTCAGAAACAAACTTGATGAGGAAGGTAATGTGGTTAGAAATAAGGCTAGATTGGTAGCGCAAGGTTATTCACAAGTAGAAGGAATAGATTATGATGAAACCTTTGCACCCGTTGCTAGATTAGAATCTATTAGGATGTGACCGGGCACTTTGTCGTGAAGTGCCAAGCAAGTCAAATTAATAATACTTGAGCCTCGCAAGTATTACTATATTTATTAGAATATAGTATAGATGCTAACCCAAGGTCGAATCTCTCGCGAAACTTCGTGGTTAAAGATGACTATTATTTATATGAATGTCTATGAACATAGGTGAGGCTATAAAGATAAGTATAAGAACAATAATATAAATGATGAACAAGTAATATAAAGATATCGTTGAGAATAATCACGAATTCCACCATCATAGTTCATAAAGACACAGGATTGAAGTAATACTTTAATTATGTCACAAACCATATTCAAAGGTATTATCGAAACTTCGAATATAACTAAGAACAATGGTGAAAGATATAAGATTACGATCGATCACTCAACCATTACTGGAAAATATGAGCATTTGTCAAGGCTCTTCAGGGCAATCTATATTATTGCCACATCAGAACAATGAACAAATCTAACCAATTATATAATAATCCTAATTATATTTCTAAGATAGATAGAACACCCTTTAGTAAACCAACAATGTGAATAACATGTTTAAAGAGCAACCTTTATTAATTGTAAAAGAGATAGACTGCAGGAATACCAACAATTATCCCTAATAAAGTACTGATCTATCAATCATGATAATTGTATCTTAAAGTAAATACCTAAACCTAAGAACAATGAAGGAACATAATTAAACAATAACTTCCCTGAACTATGAAGAACTCCGGCTTCCTTCAAATTCTATTCTAGGATAAAGAACGTTTAGGCTCTCATCATAGGAGACCTATTGACAGCTACTCTACTCTATTCTATTCTGCCTCCAATTGAGGTGCTGGGGAGTTTCGTGATGTGCTCTGAGTGTAGAATGACGAGCTCTATTTATAGTCCTGAGTAGTATGCTTGATCCGCAGGTTAAGGAACAATTTTGGACATGGGCTGTTGCTTGCGCCGGTGGCCCAACATGATGGCTCAGCGCAATATCCACGATATCTCGATTATATCTTCGTATCTTGAATACTGGTCGTCCAAATCTTCTCCTAGACTACGTCTCTTCTTGTGCCGTCACTTGGGCCGTTGGCGCAAGTGACGGTTCAACATAAAATTGCGCTGAAGCTTGCGTGCTGATGTCATATTCCTCTCATATACTTGCGTCGTGAGAATTCCTATTTTTGGGCCGGCGGCCTATCCAACGGCACAAGATCATCTTGTGCTTTCTGATATCTTCTCGTTAATTCTAGATGATTCCCTTTGGTTAAACCCTGTTTGGATATCTGAAACACTAAAAACCCATTAAATAACACTTATTTATAAAATACAATAAATAAACGCTAATTAACCTATTTTATCCACTTTATTATGCCATACCTTGGTGCAATCCTTAACATTTTAATTGGTCTAATTACAATATATTATTATTATAAACATATCAAAAGAAGGCCAAATAACTTGTTCATATTTGGGATGATCAAATCCCCCACACTTAAGACTGTGCACTCCTGAGCAAATGTACGAAGTAGAAGAAAAGAGAATATGCCAAAGAATCAAGGAACTTTCCCAAGTTCATGATTCAAGGGCAGTACATAGTCATGACCTAGAGCTAGAGAATTCACCAAGCAAGTAACTCTGTAAAGCAGTGAGATCTAATTTCTATAAGACCAATTCCAAAAGTGTATCGCTCTCCTCACTAATTGGGTATTTTCTCTCAAGTCATTCCTTAGACTAAGTTTCCTACCATAGGCTTGTAGAAATTCTCAAAGTCTTCACCACAAGTGTTAAATTATCCAAAATCAAGAGGTATTTAATAGGGTTGTAATGAATGGAAAGGCTATATAAAATGAAGGTGATAAAAGAAAGGAAATTTGGTGTTAGACTTACAAAATTTCAAATTAGTATACTTGATAACCAACGTCCTCATGGAATCCTTATCCTCTTTTTCTAAGGGTTATTGCCAATCTTACTTGAAGCACACATATATGGAGAGTCAATAAGCACAATACTCTCTCTTTTGATTGATCAATCTTTTTCTCTTGCTTTTCTCTTGATTTTTCTTTTCTTTTTGCAAGATACTTTTTCTTTTTCTCTTTTTTTTTTCTTTTTTCTTTCATATATATTTTTTTGAATACAATTGGCGAAACCCAATCCTAAGAGGGATAAGAACAAAAAACGAGGACTATGGCAAAAACTTCTACTAAAAGAAATATTTATAGTCATATTTAAAAAACCTAATGAAAAAGGCTCAACGGGGCTAACAAGGGATAATGTTTTTATGGCTAGTGTTTGGGATAAAAGGGTGAAGAAACAAATGCCTCTATCATATTAAGGATATTTAATCACATAAAGCTTTAACCAAGAATTAAAACAAGTTCTAGAGAAAACAAAACTAAGAGACTAAAATGTCACTCAAAAGATAGGAAATATTTAGGCTTAAACTTCCAACTATGTTGGGTTTCTCTCAAATTGGTCTATAAAAATCAAACAATTCTACTAAACTTAGAAAATTACTTAGATTATTCTCAGGCTATAGAGAACAACTAAGACTAAACTCTTATCATAAATATGGAATTATTCACTCAAGACTTCAAAACATATTAAAAATTCAATTAATTCGAATTCTACTCAAAAAGTGAAAAATAAAAGTGTAGAATATTTAAATCAAACACCAAAATAGGTGATAATAATTTTTGGGTCAACCAAAATGTAAGTTACTCTAACTTACTCCTCTCCCCTACACTTAAAACTTAACATTGTCCCCAATGTTAGAATCAAATAGGAGTAAAGAACTAAGGTAAGAGTGTGAATTTACTCCTCTCTCCCCCACACTTAGAAGAACACATTGTCCTCAATGTTAAAGCGCAATAAAAATAAAAATAAGGAAAAGAGAAGAGGAAATAAAATTCGGGAAAATATTAAATAATTTGTTAACGAGAATATTTGAGATTATAAAAATAATGGAAAATAATTTTTTATGGGTAGGAAAAATTTTATGCTAAACTATCAATTGAGGTGATCAAATTCAAGAAATAGTTAGAAGAAAATTACTGACTACCTAATGATCAATGCAAATGTACCATTATTTTTTTTAATAGCCTAAAAAGATGATCTTGCAAAGTTTACCATTCCCCCACACTTTAAAGCTCGCATTGTCCTTAATGTAGAGAACAATGTGTTAAATAAAAGGGAAAAATGATAAACAAAGAAAAAATAAATTATTTTGCAAAAGGGCTATTAAGAAAAGTTAACTTGAAGAGAATTTCTGTCCTTTTCTAGAACGGAGAAATCCGATGAACATATTAGGCCTGGTATATTAATATATTTAAATCCGATGAACATATTAGGCCTGGTATATTAATATATTTAAACTTGTCCCAGAAATCCGATGTACGAGGCGGAGAAATCCGATGAACACTCCGTGTTAGAAACACGAAGTATTTGTACATCCAACAAAACCCTAGGAGAAAGGCCTAAAAAGGAGGAACTTGAATTTGAAACTCTTTAAAACTTAGAACCTCCTGACCTTGGCTTACATATACCAAAAACAGACCTTGAAGATATGAACATTAGTTCACTCTTCAAAGAGGAGGAAGCCCTCATAACTTCCAAAATAAAAGAGAAACCAACACTCAAGGAAACCATTTCCAAGCACAAGGCTGTGTGGTAGCTCGTGCGCCATAAAATTAACCCAACTATAGCCCCGTGCTATAGTGTTTCAAATTTTGCAGATAAGGAGATAGGAATAGCAAAAAGGCCAAGAACCCTGTTCTCCATGTGTTCATGCAAGAACTTAGGCATAGGTGCTGAATGCCTAAGTGATGAAGAATGACTCCATAATGTAGATGCTGTATGTAAGAACGCAATTGAAAAGATTCATGTGGACTTCATAGGCATAGACAAGGTGCTTGATCCAAAGCGCAAAGGAGTAACAATCAAGGATATGGATCAGCCCATTGGATCATTCGTTGACGATGCAGGGATCACGAAAAAAGGTACGCTCACAAACAAGCATGCACTTTATCATCTTATCATGCGAGACTAATTTTATAGGACTAAATATCATAAGACACGTAGGTTTTGGATAAACAAGAAAACTAGGTATCGACCACGCATAAAACTTAAAAACCTTAAAAATAGGAAGGTGGTGCGAAACCCTATCCGAGCCACACTCTTCAAGGACGAGGATGACAACCGATGTGGACAAAGGATCTCTGCCAAGCAAAGAATAGACGGATACTTCATAAAAATCTGTCACGAAACCTTCAGACCAGACTGAAGATGTACCGCGATGCCTTTTTCCCACTTACGCGGTTTCCGCGCAAGTGTGGGGGAAGAAGAGGGTTATCCCAAACCCTAATTCGTAGTTTAAGACTCTAGAATTTGTATTAAACAAATTCTAGCAATTTCATTCTTAGAATTTTTATTTTTAGTTTTAAAATTTTAAGTTAGACCTGTGTCGGCGGCTCACCTGCCGGCCCAACGTCAAATTATTTGAGGAGTTTAATCGTGATTAAACTCTATCAAATCTGATTTAAATTTAAATTTAAATCGCGCGGATTTGACGAATATATTAGGATTATCTTAGATTTTCACCCCTATAAATACCCCATCAACCTTCTAGGCTTCTCACAACTCTCATACTCACTTCTCTAAACTTCCAAAGCTCCTAGAACACTCTCTTGAAAGCTAAAATCCTTCTCTTTTCGAAGTCTCCTTTCAAATCCAAGGTAAGTCTTTTCCGATTTTTCGTGAATTCGCTAGGAACTTTTAGGATAGGATCTTTTCTCAAAATCGACTTTTAGACTTCCTTCTGTCAACAAAAGGGTAATTTGAGGCCCTGCCGTCAAACTTTTTGACAAAAAAAATTCGCAAAATATTTTGCACCGGCTCCTGAGCCGACGGCGCAACATGACGACGCAGCCCCAAATTATAATTTTGTATGATCGATCGAGTTTTTAGGTGAGTTGAGATGAGTTTGTATCTAGATCGTTTTTCATAGAGTTTTCTAGATTCCCGATAATTATAATATTAATTCTAATTATTAACCTGTAGAACATGGTTATCACTGCCAACGCTACGTTTCTCTTGGAGAAAGGAATTGATCTCTCGGATCCTCACATGGAGCTACTCACCCGACTTGTTTGTCAAAATAACATGGCACGAGTTTTTGAACCCCCTTGTAGGGCAAGCATTAACTTGGTCAAGGAATTTCACAAACAAGCTAGCCCGTTTCGTCTCCATGCTATCCCTCTTCGAGGAAAACTTGTTGATTGCTCCCCTTCTGCAATCAACAACCTCTTTAAACTCCCAAAAGTGACTGATTGTTCATTGCAAAACCATCGCCCGCCATTCGTTGACTCAAGAAAATTGCTTAATGGAAACGGTTGGGTTTGGAATGCTAAAGGGGAAGACGTAGGCTTTCCAACTTCCTCCCTCACACCTATCGAAAGAATTTTGCACAGGGTGATCGCCATGAAAATCCTGCCAACAAGATTCCTAGAGACAGTCACTTCCGAGCAAGCTAGTCTACTAATATGTGTGCTTCATGGACATCTAGTAGATATTGGACAAATCATTTATAATAAATTACGTAACAATCTTCATAAAAAACTTGTCCACAATCTATGGTTTCCTAGTACCATATTGATGGAGATTGTGCCCTAGGGCCAATCATTTTATGTATATGTTTTGAACATTTTGATTAATTTATAGATGATAAATTATGTTGTTATCATATTATTAGCATGTTTACTATGATAGCGTCCTTGATTAATTATGTGAAAATTAATCTAAAACGGTCCCTGGTCGATTGTTCTCGTGGGAGCGAGAATGAACCAAGACCAGCATGACCTCGGTGTATGGAGATACATGCACCAGATGCTTTACGAGAGTCATGGTGTAATAATTAAGGGGTTACAAGTTTCTGGACCGACCTGGAGAGTCCTGCATGGGTTTTAGTCATGAGCTAGCCTCTCCTATGCTCTTGTCGCGATGCCCTTAGACCTGAGGTCTTGACTATTCCGGCGTTGTAGATGTCAAACTTTGGCCTAGTCCAACGTTGCCCATAGCAGGGTAGCCATACAGGCTAGGTACGGGTTTGGTTGTTTACCGTGCTGAGGAATGTGGTTGACCAAGATGGGATTTTGTCCCTCATTAAAGATGAGAGATATCTGACTGGCGCCCTCGATGAGTTTGTCCAAGGAATGTGTGGCCACACAGGGAAATGGGATTAACTCAGGGAATCGAGAAAGTTATGGTTTGGATTATGGATGAATTTCCCGTGCCTAATTCATGACCAAGATATCGTGTGACAATAGGGATCATTTCAAGGTGGTACTTAGGTTAAGTCGTTGTGGCGTTAAAACGATAACTCACGTGTTTTGGGTAGTCGTGATGGCTTGCTAGAGTCCGCTCTCGACTTGTGAATCATGAATCTGACTTGCTGCCAACTTCACGTGAGGCCTGCTGGGTCACACATGAGCAGGATCAAGATGCCACAATAGGACACGAATTAGGGTTAATTCGTGAGTCACTTTAGTGACATAATTTAAGACATAGTTGAATGTCTTAGGACATGAAGTCTTGCCTTAAATAAATATCTACGTTTGTGATATTTAAATTTTTTGGACAAGTTCAAATATATTAATTGTTAAATAGTTAATTGGATTAATCTATTTACAATTATATTCTTGTTTATAATATTAGGGAATAATAAATTAGAGAAGCTTCCTAAAAGTTAGGAGATTATTGATTTATTAAATTCACTAATATTGAGATAATAAGGTTGAGGGTGGCGCCTCATATGGGTTCATTTTAATTAATGAAAATGTTTTGTTAATTAGAGTCATGACTTGAATTTGAATTTGAATTCAAGATTTGATTTTGATTTCAAGATTCAAATTTTGAATTAAAGATATTAGGGTAATATTTTAATTCAATGTTGTTGGATATTAATAAGTTGGTTATAACTTCCTAAGAGTTAGGATTGTTATTTTGATTTATTAAATTCCTTAAAATTGAAAGGGGGATGGCGCATTCTATGTGGGACCAAGAGCAAGATTTGATCTTGCATTTTGATTCTCAAAGATTGCATTTTGAGTTCAAATTAAGATATTAAGGTATTATTTTAATTAAGAATTCAAGGCCTAAAATTATAATATTATTGTAAACTTATAATTTTATAATTTGATAATCCACTAATTTAGGGATTCCCTAATTATAATTATCAAACTCCCCAAACTCTATAAATAGGAGAGCCAAACTCGAATTTGCTAACCTAGCACACACAAGAGGGAAAATTCGACTTGCACCATATTTTGTGAGACAAAATCGGCTAACCCTAGTTTTAGAGAGAAAAAGTCGACTTTCTCAAGGAGAGAGAGGAAGTTCGACTTGCACCAAAGCTTTAGGGTTTTTGTGTGAGACCAAGAATACTTCTTGGGTTTTAGGCGCCACTTTAGTCTTGAGGTTCAAGAACAGTTGTTGAATTTCAAGAACCGTAGATAGAGTTCCCATATTCACATGGGAAGAAGTGAAGGAGGCTAGCACCTGGGCATCTGCCAAACTGCTCGTGTCGATCACCGGCAGAGGAAGGACACTCGGAGTGGACTTCTCAGACTCTCAAACTCAAAGCACCGATTGTTTTGGTAAAACTCTTTTCCTTCTTCTAGTATAAATTCATATAGTGGATCCTGGCTGGGAATCATATGAGCTGCGTGTTTTTAAGTTATTTATTATTTATATCGCTTCCGCTGCGCACACACTCTATGATTTTCCAACAGTAGTATCAGATCCAGGCTATTGATTATACATGTGATGTATGATTATGTGTTTACCGCTTTCAATCGTATATTTAAAAGTTTTGCGAAAATCCACCACATGTTTTGGAACCTATCTAAAAATCGGTGCAAGTATATGTATGTGATACATAGGAAAATCAATTAGAATGATTTTATAATTATCTTGAAATTTTAAGTCTTGATCGAAAAACCCTATATATATATTTTAATTAAAAATGTTTTGATTATAATATGTGTAGGGTGGTCGAAATTTTAAATTGAGAATTTATTAATTTTGGGCCAATAATTCGAAATTCGTGAATTTGATTATTGAATTTTAATTATCGGTACAAGACTTAATTTTAAGAGGGAATGTTAAATTGCACAAACCCTAATTGAACACAATCAAGAAAGTCGTTTTTTGTATGTGTTGTATGTTTGTCGTGTTTATATATATTTATATATGTGAAGTGTTCATGCATGTTTAAATATGGTGTTGGTTATGGCTCTAGGTATTTTTGATAAATATGGCCTGCGTGTCGTCTGCCTGAAATTCTCTATGTAAATTTATTTTTGTTTTTACCTCAATGTAAACGAGGTTTTCACAATGTAATTTTCATTTTTCTTTTAGAAAAATTCTCTCATTGGGTTGAGGGAATTTTAGGGTAGATGGGCCATATCCGAACACGGTCTTATATGCATTTAGTAATTTTTGTATGAGATGCAATTTGCGCTAGATGTATGTGTAGGGGTGCGACTTTACATGCTATATTTTAAATTCACGCATAAATACGTATTCGATACGAGCGTAGGATTTTGTATGAGATACAAAATTCGTGCATGTGTTTATATGTATGCGATACATGGGGAATAAACACATGGCACAACTCATTTAATTTTGAAATTGGATTTAAAAATTAAACCAAAACGGAACCTTAAAATTGAAACCTTTTAAAAATCTTAAGTTTTAATGCCATCAATAAAACACCCTGTTGAAACCTTGTTCATCGTAGAGCGGTGATCGCGTCCGCGACACGTATCTACTTTTACCTTGGGGAGACATGGGTGAATGGGAGATTCAACGCAACGCCTTGTTGAAATCTCGGTTTGTTAAATGCGGTGATCGCCTCCGCGACACGTGTTTAGTGGGCCTTGATGATATGGGGTTGGGCTTCGGCCTCGTTGTTTTGAGCCTAGCAATTCACGAGTTTTATTGTGTGACTTAATGGGGTTATCAAATTGAATTTGGACCTCAAGGCATTAGATGAGATAAACATGCCACAATAAGTATCATATGATGATACAGTCCCATAAAGATCTAAGAGTCACATGAGATGTGATTGGTAAGGAGTTACCTACCTAAATAACCTAAGGGTGCATGATCGCCTCCGCGACAGTAAACTTTGGTGAAATATGGGTCTTAGCCACTAATAATAATTTTACTGGGTTTTATAAAATGGTGGATATATTTTTGCTAATTAACTTTCATATCTCAATTGTAGAATCAAATGACAACCAATAGTTCAACACTGTCATTGCGATCTATCCTTGAGAAGGATAAATTGACTGGGACAAACTTCCTTGACTGGTTTCGGAATGGAGTATTGTTCTCACCCAAGAGAGGAAGTTGTATGTCCTAGAGAACCCCATTCCTGCGCAGCCTGCCAACAACGCTCCAAGAGCACAGAGAGATGCTTATGAGAAGCATCTCAGTGACTCTGTGGACGTTGCTTGCCTGATGCTAGCCACTATGGTTCCCGAGTTACAAAAGAACTTGGAGAACATGGGGCTTTCGAGATGGTTACACATCTGAAGGAAATGTTCCAGTAGTAGGCTAGGCAAGAGAGGTTTGAGACTACGAAGGCTCTACGCTCTTGCAAGATGGCTGAAGGTGCATCGGTTAGTACCCATGTCTTGAAGATGAAGGGGTACATAGATCACCTTGGTAGGCTGGGATTTCCCATCACCCCAAAGCTAGCGACGGATTTGATCCTGAACTTGCTACCTAGGAGTTATCACCAATTCGTCATGAACTTCAACATGAATGGGATGGAGAAAACCGTTTCTGAGCTGCATGGGATGCTCAAGACTGCTGAGGCATCCATTAAGAAGGCGCCTAGCACTGTCTTGATGGTTCAGTATAACCAGGGAAGGGGAAAGGGCAAAGGAAAGAGGAAGGGTAAAGCCGTGGTTGGTGAGAGCAAGCCAGCGGCCAAGCCTAACCCACAACCTGCCAAGAAGGCAAAGCCCTCCAAGGATGCAGTTTGCTTTTTCTGCCAAAAGCCAGGACACTGGAAGAGGAATTGCAAGCTGTATATGGAAGATCTAAAGAAACAGAAGAAGGGCGTTGAGGCCTCTACTTCAGGTATCTATGTTATAGATGTTCACTTATCTACTCCAACCACTTGGGTATTAGATACTGCATGTGGTTCTCACATTTGTACAAATGTGCAGGGTCTTAGAGACAGTAGGAAGCTGGACAGAAGCGAGGTGGACCTACGAGTAGGCAATGGAGCAAGGGTTGCTGCTGTTGCTGTAGGAACATACCAGCTTGTATTGCTCCTCTAGTAGCACAAGGACCACGAAGGTCTGATAGAACACATTCTCAACCTCAAAGATATGGATTTTTGATGACTAAGAACAAGGATGTGTTGCTCATAGAGCATGGTGAGCCTACCACCTATCAAGAAGCTATCGTGAATCCCAACTCTGAGAAATGGGTGGAAGCCATGAAGGCTGAGATGCAATCCATGTATGACAACAAGCTATGGACCTTGGTTGATCCACTTGAAGGTGTAAAAGCCGTAGGGTGCAAGTGGGTTTTCAAAGAGAAAACCGACATGGATGGCAACGTCAATGTCTTCAAGGCGAGGCTAGTTGCAAAGGGGTTCACTCAATGTCATGGTATTGACTATGACGAAACGTTTTCCCCAGTTGCAATGGCCAAGTCCATTAGGATCCTCCTTGCCATAGCCGCATATTATGACTATGAGATATGGCAAATGGATGTCAAAACAACATTCCTTAATGGAAGGTTGCCCGAGGATGTGTACATGACACAACTCGAGGGGTTTGTATGTCCAGAGGAACCAGAGAAGGTATGCAAGCTTCAGAGATCCATTTATGGATTGAAGCAAGCATCTCGGAGTTGGAATCATCGTTTTGATGAGGTAGTCAAAGAGTTTGGCTTCTTACAAAACCCTGATGAACATTGTGTTTACAAGAAGGTTAGTGGGAGCACAATTGTGTTCTTGGTGCTATATGTCGATGACATATTGCTCATTGGAAATGACATTCCTAGCTTGAAGATTGTAAAATCTTGGTTGGGAAAATCATTCTCAATGAAGGACTTAGGAGAAGCTGCCTATATTCTAGGCATCAAGATCTATAAAGATAGATCTCGTAGGCTTCTTGGATTAAGTCAGAGTACATACATGGATAAGGTACTGAAGCGGTTAAGTATGCAAGATTCCAAGAAGGGATTCATACCGATGAATCATGGTTTAGTTTTGAGCAAGAAACAGTGTCCCAAGACACTTGTTGAGCGAGGGCGCATGAGTGGCATCCCTTATGCTTCGGCAATAGGATCCATCATGTATGCCATGCTGTGTACTCGACCCAATGTGTCGTTTTCCCTAAGCATGACGAGCCGGTTCCAACAAGACCCTGGTGAGGATCATTGGACCGCTGTCAAGAACATTCTTAAGTACTTGAGAAGAACTAAGGATGAATTCTTGGTATATGGTGGAACTGATGAGGAGCTATGTGTAAAGGGTTACACAGACGCCAGTTTCCAAACCGACCAAGATGACTTCAAATCGCAGTCTGGATACGTGTTTCTCCTGAACGGTGGCAGCGTGAGTTGGAAGAGTTCCAAGCGGAGCACGATTGCTGATTCTACAACGGAGTCTGAGTATATTGCAGCATCAGATACAGCGAAGGAGGCCGTGTGGATTAGGAAGTTCATTTCTGATCTTGGTGTGGGTCCGACCATTGCTGATCCCATAACCTTGTATTGTGGCAATAGTAGAGCTATTGCACAAGCCAAGGAGCCCCGGTCCCACCAAAGGACCAAACATATACTCAAGCGTTATCACCTTGTTAGAGAGATGGTTGACAGAGGTGATGTGAAGATATGAAAAGTAGCAGGCGAGGTTAACGTTGTCGATCCTCTTACGAAACCTCTTGCGCGGGTCATACATGAAGGCCATGTATCGTCGATGGGGATTAGACGCATTGATAAATGTACCTAGTGTAGGCACATTTCGATTAATGATTGTACCTAGAGCAAGTGGGAGTTTGATGGAGATTGTGCCCTAGGGCCAATCATTTTATGTATATGTTTTGAACATATTGATTACTTTATAGATGATAAATTATGTTGTCATCATATTATTAGCATGTTTACTATGATAGCGTCCTTGATTAATTATGTGATAATTAATCTAAAACTGTCCCTGGTCGATTGTTCTCGTGGGAGCGAGAATGAACCAAGACCAGCATGACCTCGGTGTATGGAGATACATGCACTAGATGCTTTACAAGAGTCATGGTGCAATAAGTAAGGGGTTACAAGTTGCTGGACCGACCCGGAGAGTCCTGCATGGGTTTTAGTCATGAGCTAGCCTCTCCTGTACTCTTGTCGCGATGCCCTTAGACCTGAGGTCTTGACTATTCCGGCGTTGTAGATGTCAAACTTTGGCCTAGTCCAACGTTGCCCGTAGCAGGGTAGCCATACAGGCTAGGTACGGGTTTGGTTGTTTACCGTGCTGAGGAATGTGGTTGACCAAGATGGGATTTTGTCCCTCATTAAAGATGAGAGATATCTGACTGGCGCCCTCGATGAGTTTGTCCAAGGAATGTGTGGCCACACGAAGAAATGGGATTAACTTAGGGAATCGAGAAAGTTATGGTTTGGATTATGGATGACTTTCCCGTGCCTAATCGATGACCAAGATATCATGTGACAATAGGGATCATTTCAAGGTGGTACTTAGGTTAAGTCGTTTTGGCGTTAAAGCGATAACTCCATGTTTTGGGTAGTCGTGATTGTTGGAGATTGTGCCCTAGGGCCAATCATTTTATGTATATGTTTTGAACATATTGATTAATTTATGGAGATAAATTATGTTGTTATCATATTATTAGCATGTTTACTATGATAGCGTCCTTGATTAATTATGAGATAATTAATCTAAATCCGTCCCTGGTCGATTATTCTCGTGGGAGCGAGAATGAACTAAGACCAGCATGACCTCGGTGTATGGAGATGCAAGCACTAGATGCTTTACGAGAGTCATGGTGCAATTATGTAAGGGTTACAAGTTGCTGGACTAACCCGGAGAGTCCTGCATGGGTTTAGTCATTAGCTAGTCTCTCCTGTACGCCTGTCACGATGCCTTAGACCTGAGGTCTTGACTATTCCGGCGTTGTAGTTGTCAGACTTTGGCCTAGTCTAACGTTGCCCGTAGCAGGGTAGCCATAAGGGCTAGGTACGGGTTTGGTTGATTGCAGTGCTAAGGAATGTGGTTGACCAAGATGGGATTTTGTCCCTCATATATATATATATATGAGAGATATCTAACCAACGCCCTCGATGAGTCTGTCCAAGGAAAGAGTGGCCACTCAGGAAAATGGGACTAACTTAGGAAATCGAGAAAGTTGAGGTTTGGATTAAGGATGACTTTCCTGTGCCTTATCCAGAACCAAGATATCGTGTGACAATAGGGTCTATGACAAGGTGGTACTAAGGTTAAATCGGTCAATTTGATAGAACGATAACTGACGTGTTTTGGGTAGTTGTGATGGCTTGCTAGAGTCCACTCTCGACTTGTGAGTCATAGAGATGGCTTGCTGCCAACTTCACGTGGGGCCTGCTGGGTCACGCATGAGCAGGATATGGACACCGCTTAAAGGGACACGAATTAGGGTTAATTCGTGAGTCACTCCGGTGACACAATTTAAGGCATAGCAAAATGTCTAGGACATCAAGTCTTGTCTTAAATAATATCTACGGTTGAGATATTCAAATTTGTGGGACAAGTTTAAATATATTAATTGTTAAATAGTTAATGGGATTAATCTATTTACAATTATAATATTAGGGAATGATAAATTAGATAAGATTCCTAAAAGTTAGGAGATTATTGATTTATTAAATTCACTAATATTGGGATAAAATAGGATGAGGGTGGCGCCTCATATAAGATGTATTTAATTAATAAAAATGTTTTATTAATTAAAGTCATGAATTTGAATTCAAAGATTTGATCTAGATTTCAAAAGATCAAAATTTGAATTAAAGATATTAGGGCAATATTTTAATTCAAAATCTTTGGAAGATAATAAGTTCCTAAGAGTTAGAAATGTTTTTTATTTATAAAATTCCAAAGGAAATTGGGGAGGATAGGCGCATTCTACGTGGGTCCAAGGAGGAAGATTTGATCTTCCAATTTGATTCTCAAAGATTGCATTTTGAATTCAATTAAGATATTAAGGTAATATTTTAATTAAGAATTCAAGTCCTAAAATTATAAAATTACTGTAATCTTATAATTTTATAATTTGATAATCCTATAATTTAGGGATTCCCTAATTATAATTATCAAAATTCCCCTAACTATATAAGAAGCTAGGCAAGTCGACTTCCAACCCTAATTCTCATTAGTGTGATTTTGCTTTCTTCCTTGTGAGACAAGAAAGAAAGTCGCCTAGCTCCAAGAACCTAGAGAGAGAAACTTCATCTTCTCCAAGAGTGTGAGAGAAATTAAGTTGTCCCATAGCTAGGGTTTTGAGAGAGAAAAAGCAAGAAGGTGTTCTTGTTTTGCGCCACCTATCCTTTTAAAAGTTCAAGAAGTGTTCTTGAATTTTAAGAGCCGTAGATCGAGTTCCCTTGTTCTTTTGGAGAAAAGAACAGAAGGCTAGCACCTTGGTGCCAACAAACTAATCGTGTGGATTACTGGCGGAGGACGGAGGAAGGACGCTTCAAGTGGACTTCTCAGAAACGCACCGTTCAACCGGACCGATTGAAACCTTGAGGTATAACTCTATCCTTCACCGGTTTAAATTCAGCTAGCGGATCCTGTAGGAAATAATAAAGAGGCTTTTTGTCTTGGCGTTTTAAATTTTATTTTAAATTTTATTCTCGCTTCCGCTGCGCGCGCCCTATTATTTCCCAACAGTGATGGCTTGCTAGAGTCTGCTCTCGACTTGTGAGTCATGGAGATGACTTGCTGCCAACTTCACGTGAGGCCTGCTGGGTCACATATGAGCAGGATCAAGATGCCACAATGGGACACGAATTAGGGTTAATTCGTGAGTCACTTTAGTGACACAATTTAAGACATAGTTGAATGTCTCAGGACATGAAGTCTTGTCTTAAATAAATATCTACTTTTGTGATATTTAAATTTGTTGGACAAGTTTAAATATATTAATTGTTAAATAGTTAATTGGATTAATCTATTTACAATTATATTCTTGTTTATAATATTAGGGAATAATAAATTAGATAAGCTTCCTAAAAGTTATGAGATTATTGATTTATTAAATTCACTAATATTGNGATGGCGCATTCTATGTGGGACCAAGAGCAAGATTTGATCTTGCATTTTGATTCTCAAAGATTGCATTTTGAGTTCAAATTAAGATATTAAGGTATTATTTTAATTAAGAATTCAAGGCCTAAAATTATAATATTATTGTAAACTTATAATTTTATAATTTGATAATCCACTAATTTAGGGATTCCCTAATTATAATTATCAAACTCCCCAAACTCTATAAATAGGAGAGCCAAAGTCGAATTTGCTAACCTAGCTGACACAAGAGGGAAAATTCGACTTGCACCATATTTTGTTAGGCAAAATCGGCTAACCCTAGTTTTAGAGAGAGAAAGTCGACTTTCTCAAGGAGAGAGAGGAAGTTCGACTTGCACCAAAGCTTTAGGGTTTTTGTGTGAGACCAAGAATAGTTCTTGGGTTTTAGGCGCCACTTTAGTCTTGAGGTTCAAGAACAGTTCTTGAATCTCAAGTCATTTTAATTATTCACATCTAAAAATAATAATGAAAACAAAAATATATATATATATATAATTCGCAAAATTAAAAAAAATATATCTCTAATTTGAAAAAAAATAATAATAAATAAAAATATGTTTTTAATAAATAACATAATGATATTTCCTAATTTTTAAATTTTTCTCTTATCCTTCCTTTCTACATTAAGGACAATGTGTTCTTCTAAGTGTGGGGGAGAGAGGAGTAAATTCACACCTTAACCTAGTTCTTTACTCCTATTTGATTCTAACATTAAGGACAATGTTATGTTTTAAGTGTGGGGGAGACGATTAAGTTAGAGTAACTTATATTTTGGTTCACCCCAAAAAAAAACTTTTTGTTATTAATCTAAACATTTTATAAACTTTAAATTTTTTTTTTAAAAAAATTATTTTCCTATTTTAGTGCTTGATTTAAATTTACTTCACTTATTATTCTTCACTTTTGAGTAGAATTCCCATTAGTCGAATTTCTAATATGATTAGAGTATTGAGTGAATAATTCTATATTCATGATAAGAGTTTAGTCTTAGTTAATTTCTATAGCCTTAGAATAATCTAAGTAATTTCCTAAGTTTACTAGTATTGTTTGATTTTTTTTTATAGACCAATTTGAGAAAAACCCAGCCGAGTTGGAAGATTAAGCCCGTATAATAGTATAATATATATATATATCTATTTAGAGAGAGATTAGTCTCTTAGCTTTGTTTTGTCTAGAACTTGTCTTAATTATTGGTTAAAGCTTATTAGATTGAATGGTTATTAATATGATACAGGCATTTGTTTCTTCAACCCCTTATCCCAAACACTAGCTAGTTACCAAATATATCCTTTGTTAGCCCCTTTGAGCCTTTACACTAAGGTGTACTTATAAACTCTCTCAAAGAGATGGACTTTCCAATTCAACTCTCAAATGAGAATTTAGCTAGCAAAGTTATTAGAAAGAAAAAAAAAAGAGGAATATAAAAGATCTCGACAAAAGAAAAATATATATAAGTCGAGCAAACAAAAGTATCTTTGAGGAAGCTCAAGTAGTCAAAGTATTATCATAAGAGTTTATCAAGAGAAAAAGACTGACCAGTCAAAAGAGTAGAGTCCTGTGCCAAATGACTCAAATGAGCCTTACAGTGAGCTATCTAGTTTCTTTGGATAAGTGGAGTTGAATTGTTAAGGAAAACTCGAAGAGAGATTTTTAAAGTAAACACCGATTTCCTTTCTTTTCTCCCTAAATTTCTTCTCACATATATATTAGCCTTTCCCACACATTACAACCCTATTAAAGTCCTCTTGACTAAGAATCATTATTTCACTTAAAGTGGAGACTTTGAGAATTTGTACAAGCTTATGGAAGGAACTTAGTCTAAGACGTGACTAGAGAGAAATAATATCCAATAAGGGAGGAGACTGATACACTTATAGAATTGGTCTTATAAAACTTGGATTGCACTACTTTACTTAGTTACTTGCTTGGTAAATTCTATAGCTATTGTTCGCGACTATGTGCTGGCCATGAATCATGAACTTGGGAAAGTTCCTTGATTCTTTGGCATGTTATTTCTTCTTCTACTTTGTACCTTTGCTTAGGAGTGCAAAGTCTTAAGTGTGGGGGATTTGATCAGCCCAAAAGTGAACAAATTATTTGGCCTTCTTTTGGTATGTTTATAATAATAATATATTGGAATTAGACTAATTAATATGCTAAGGGCAACACTGAGGTATGGTGGAATAAAGTAAATAAAGAGAGTTAATTAGCATTATTTATTATACTTTATAAATAGGTGCTACTTAATGGTTTATTCAGTGTTTCAGATATCCAAACAGGGCCAAACCAAGAGGGAAATATCAGAATATTCCAGAAGATCACGTTGAGCACAAGAAATCCTTGTGCCGCCACGTGGGCCGCCGGTCCGAATTTGGTGATTCACACAGCGCAAGAATATTGTAGAATATGATGTCAGCAAATAAGCTTTAGCAAATACTCGCCTCCTCGATCAGATCGAAGGACTTTGATTTTCTTGTCAAGTTGGTTTTCTACTTCATTTTGAAATCTCTTGAACATTTCAAAAGACTCTGACTTGTGCTTCATTAGGTAGACATAGCCATACCTACTGAAGTTGTCAGTAAACGTAATGAAATAAGAATAACCACCTCTAGCTTGAGTACTCTGATGAAGATTATGCCCTAGGGCCAATCATTTTATATATATATGTTTTGTTTGAACATATGTTTTTGATTAATTTATAAAGATAAATTATGTTGTTATCATATTATTAGCGTGTTTACTATGATAGCATCCTTGATTAATTATATGATAATTAATCTAAAACTGTCCCTGGTCGATCATTCACGTGGGAACGTAAAAGAACCAAGGCCAGCATGACCTCGATGTATAGAGATACATGCACTAGATGCTGCTCGAGAGTCATGGTGCAATTATGTAAGGGTTACAAGTTGCTGGACCGACCCGAAGAGTCCTGCATGGGTTTAGTCATAAGCTAGCCTCTCCTGTACACATGTCACGATAGCCTTAGACCTGAGGTCTTGACTATTCCGGCATTGTAGTTGTCAAACTTTGGCCTAGTCCAACGTTACCCGTAGCAGGGTAGCCATACAGGCTAGGTACGGGTCTGGTTGATTACCGTGCAAAGGAATGTGGTTGACCAAGATGGGATTTTGTCCCTCATTAAGATGAGAGATATTTAACTGGCGCCCTCGATGAGTCTGTCCAAGAAATGCGTGGCCACGCTGGGAAATAAGACTAACTCAGGGAATCGAGAAAGTTGTGGTTTGGATTATGGATGACATTCCTGTGCCTAATCCATGACCAAAATATCGTGAGACAATAGGAATTATGACAAGGTGGTATTTAGGTTAAATCGTTAAAGACGTTAAAGCGATAACTCGCGTGTTTTGGGTAGTCGTGATGGCTTGCTAGAGTCCGCTCTCGACTTGTGAGTCATAAGATGACTTGCTGCCAACTTCACGTGAGGCCTGCTGGGTCACACATGAGCAGGATCAAGATGCTATTTTGGGACACGAATTAGGGTTAATTCGTGAGTCACTTTGGTGACACAATTTAAGACATAGTTGAATGTCTTAGGACATTAAATCTTGTCTTAAATAAATATCTATGATTGTGGTATTTAAATTTGTTGGACAAATTTAAATATATTAATTGTTAAATAGTTTACAATTAAATTCTTGTTTAAAATATTAGGGAATAATAAATTAAATAAGTTTCCTAAAAGTTAGGGAATTATTGATTTATTAAATTCACTAATATTGGGTAAACAAGGCATGAGGGTGGCGCCTCTTTAGTCTTATTTTAATTAATGAAAATGTTTTATTAATTAAATAAAGATGACAAGGTTTGAATTTTGAATTCAAACAATATCTTTTTGAAAAGATATAGGATTTGAATTAAAGATATTAAAGTAATATTTTAATTCAATATTGTTAGGAATTAACAAAGTTAGTTATAACTACCTAAGAAGTTGGGTTGTTATAGAATTCCTCTACAACCACATGAGGATGGCGCCTATCTTGTTTCTTGGAGTGCAAGATTTGATCTTGCACTTTAAGTTTAAAGATATGTGCAAATCGAATTTATAATATAAAATATTAAAGTAATATTTTAAATTATAAAATCAATTCCTCATGACTCATTCCAACCAATAGGATTTGAGCAATCAAGATTTGATTTCAAGATTTGATTTTGAGTCTCAAATTTAAATTGCCACCTATTGAATTTTGAATTATAATATTAAGTTTGATATTCTAAATCAAAAGATATATTAAGATATTCAATATCTTAGGGATTTACTAATTGGATTAGGATTCCCTAAGATTGGGAATGAGAAGACTATAAATAGGGGGCCTAGGCGCCTAACACAAACACAACACACATCAATTCTTGGTGAGACTAAGAATTTCGCCTAGTGCCCCATTGAGAGTAAAAATTCGCCAAGTCCTAATATTGTGAGAGTGAGTCGATTTTCATGGAGAAAGAGAGTTAGACCTGCGCCTGATAATATTAGTACATCCCAATCAATCTTGAGGATCAAGAACAGTTCTTGATCATTCAAGAATCATAGATAGAATTCGTGTATTCACTTGGGAAGAAGTGAAGGAGGCTAGCACCTAGGCATCTGCCAAACTGCTCGTGTGGATCACCGGTAGAGGAAGGACACTCGGAGTGGACTTCTCAAATTCGCGAACACGATAAGTCACCGATTGAAATATAGGTAAACATCTTTACTTTCCTGGTATAAATATAATTAGTGGATCCTGGAAGGAATCACAGAGTTAGCATATTTAATTAAGTTTTTTTTTTTTTTTCCGCTGCGCTCCCTCTGTGATTTCCCAACATACTCATGGGTCCACTTACATCACTATGTATAATCCCCAATAAGTCTGATGCCCTCTCACTGTGGCCAGTGAAAGGCGCCTTCGTCATTTTTCCAAGTAAACAAGATTCGCAAGCATCATATGATTCAAAATCAAATGAGCTTAGAAGTCCATCTATATGGAGTTTCTCTAGGCGTCTCTCGTTTATATGGCCTAAACGACAATGCCAAAGGTATGTAGGATTAGGTTCGCTAACCTTAATCCTTTTCGTATGAATGTTATATATTTCGTTATTACGTTGTTGTTCTAATTTCAAGATATAGTGGTTATCTTGCAGATCACCATAAGCAAATAACACATCATCTTTGTAAATAGAACATCTACCATTACCATTCACACAAGTAATTCCTTCCTTATCCAAATAAGAAAGTAAAATAATGTTAGAAGTTAGTGACGGTACATAATAACAATTGTTCAAAACAAATATCACCCCAGAGGGCAGTACAAGCTCGTATGTTCCTACAGCAACAGCAACAACCCTTGCTCCATTGCCTACTCGTAGGTCCACCTCGCCTCTGTTCAGCTTCCTACTGCTTCTCAAACCCTGCACATTTGTACATATGTGAGAACCACAAGCAGTATCCAATACCCAAGTGGTAGGAGTAGTTAAGTGAACACCTATAACATGATGGAGATTGTGCCCTAGGGCCAATCATTTTATAGATATGTTTTGAACATATTGATTAATTTATGGAGATAAATTAATGGTTATCATATTATTAGCATGTTTACTATGATAACAGTCCGTGATAGATTATGAGATAATTAATCTAAATTGTCCCTGGTCGCTCATTCAAGTGGGAACTTGAAATGAACTAAGACCAGCCTGACCTCGGTGCATAGAGATGCATGCACTAGATGCTGGGATGAGAGTCATGGTGCAATCATGTAAGGAGTTACAAATTGCTGGACCGACCCGGAGAGTCCTGCATGGGTTTTAGTCATTAGCTAGCCTCTCCTGTACACCTGTCACGATGCCCTTAGACCTGAGGTCTTCATTATTCCGGCGTTGTAGTTGTCAAACTTTGGCCTAGTCTAACGTTACCCGTAACAGGGTGGCCATAAGGGCTAGGTACGGGTTTGGTTGATTGCCGTGCTGAGGAATGTGGTTGACCAAGATGGAATTTTGTCCCTCATTAGAGATGGGAGATATTTAACTGGGCCCCTCGATGAGTCTGTCCAAGGAATGTGTGGCCACACTAGTGAATGGGACTTATTCAAGGAATCGAGAAAGTTGAGGTCTGGATTATGGATGACTTTCCCGTGCCTAATCCATGACCAAAATATCGTAGGACAAAAAGGGATCAAGACAAAGGTGGTACTAAGGTCAAGTCGTTTCGGGGTTAAACGATAACTCACGTATTTTGGGTAGTCGTGATGGCTTGCTAGAGTCCGCTCTCGACTTGTGAGTCATAGAGATGACTTGCGGCCAACTTCCCGTGGGGCCTGCTGGGTCACACACGAGCAGGATCCAGATGCCAAGCTGGGACACGAATTAGGGTTAATTCGTGGGTCACATTGGTGACACCGTTTAAGACATAATTGATTGTATTGGGACATGAAGTCTTGTCTTAAATAAATATCTACATATATGATATTTAGATTTGTGAGACAAATTTAAATATATATATATATATATGATAATTGTTAAATAGATAATGGGATTAGTCTATTTACAATTATATTCCTATTTATAATATTAGGGAATAATAAATTGGATAAGGTTCCTAAGAGTTAGGAAATTATTGATTTATTAAATTCACTAATATTAGGATAATAGGGAGGAGGTTGGCGCCTCATATAAAGTATTTTAATTAATAAAAATGTTTTGTTAATTAAAATCATGGCTTGAATTTGAATTCATAGATTTGATCTAGATTTCAAAAGGATTGAATTAAATATATTAAGGTAATATTTTAATTCAATATTTATAGGGGAATTCGAATTCTAGGTTCAATTTGGATTAAAGATATTAGTGTAATATTTTAATTCAATAATGAATTAGAATTTGAGATTCAAAAAGATTAAGTTAAAGATATTAAGGTAATACTTTAATTCAATATTGTTGGAAAATAACAAGTTAGTTATAACTTCTTAAAAGTTAGGATTGTTATTTTGATTTATTAAATTCCAACAATTTGGAAAGGGGATGGCGCATGGAGAGAGAATCTCTTGGGAAGATTTGATCTTCCAATTTGATTCTCAAAGATTGCATTTTGAATTCAAATTGAAATATTAAGTTAATATTTTAATTAGGAATTCAAGTCCTAAAATTATGATATAGAGATCTCATAATTTTATAATTTGATAATCCTATAATTTAGGGATTCCCTAATTATAATTATCAAACTCCCCAAACCCTATAAATAGGAGAGCATAAGTCGAATTCCATATGCCTTGCACACAAGGGAAAAATCGACTTTAGCCTAGTTAATCACAAGAGGAAAAATTCGATTTTTGGCTCTTGGTGCGGAGAGAGAAAACGCAACCCTAGCTTTTCTAGAGAGATAAAGTGGCGGACAAATCTTAAAGGAGTTTAAGTTTTGTGTGACAAGGTTGTGTGAGATCAAGAATTGGATTCTTGATCATAGGCGCCATCTTGTTCTTGGAAATTCAAGAAGAGTTCTTGAATTGATAAACACCGTAGATAGAGGTCCCTGATTCACTTGGAGAAGTGAAGGAGGCTAGCACCTAGGCATCTCCAAAACTGTTCGTGTGGATCACCGGCGGCGGAAGGACGCATCACGTGGACTTCTAGGACACGCCCCGTACAACCAAACCGATTGGAACTCTTGAGGTATACCACTATCTAAAAGTTTTAAATTCAGCTATCGGATCCGTTCGGGAATTCTGGGCTGGCGCGTTTTAAGTTTTAAATTTTTAATTTTATTTTTCCGCTGCGTTTAGGCGCCATGATTTCCCAACAGTGGTATCAGAGCCATGCTAGTCCTTGGATTTAAAACTGTTTATGTGTACATATGATGTATGGAATGTGTGTTTACCGCTTTCAATCACAGTTTTGGTTTTACGAAAAATCCACCGAACGTTTTTTCTTAAAAGTCGATTTACAATATAAGTTGCAAATTTATGTATGAGATACATAAAGAAATCAATGAGATTGATTTAAATAATTTTCTTGAATTTTAAGGCCAAAATCGAAAATCCTATATAATTATAATTAAAAGTGTTTTTTTAATTATAATATTATAAAGGTGGCTGAAAATTTATTAAAATTATGAATTTTAATAATTTTTGGGGGTCAATAATTTAAATTCTTGAATGTCATTCCTAAATTTTATAATTATTGATAATAGGCCTAATTTCAAGAAAAGGCATGTTATAATTGCACAGACCCTAAAGTGAACACAATTTTAAGAATGGTTTTTAATATGTGTTTGTATGTCGTGTTTGACATAATTGTATGAATTGTTCATATTTGAATTGTGTGGTGTTGGATATGGCTCTAGGAGGTTTATTTCGGTAAATACGGCCTGCGTGTCGTCTCCCTCTACTCTTATGTAATTTTTACTTTCAGTTTATACCTCAATGTAACTGGGGTTTATTCTCTTGTAATTTTATTTTTTTTTAGAAAAATTCTCTCATTGGCTTGGGAGAATTAGGGTAGATGGGTCATATCTAAACACGGTGTATGTTTTACATTTAGTTTGTATGAGATGCGCTAGATGTATGTTTAGGGTGCGAAATTTTAACATGCTTCTTTAAATATTACGCTACAACCACGTATACGATACGAGCGTGGGATTTTGCATAGGATGCAAGATCCAGGCACATGTTTATATGTATGAGATACAAGGGGAAATAAACATGTGGCATGACTCGTTTAATTTTAAAAGGAGTTTTGAAATTAAACTATTGAAACGGAACATTTTAAAAATAAGAATCAAACCCTTTTAGAAAATCTTAAGTTTTAATGCCGTCAATAAAACACCCTGTTGAAATCTCGTTCATCGTAGAGCGGTGATCGCCCTCAGCGACACGTATCTACCTTGACCTTGAGGAGACACGGGTGAATGGGAGTTTCAACACAACACCTATTGAAATCCTGATTCTTTAAATGCGGTGATCGCCCTCAGTGACACGTGTTTAGTTGAACCTTGATGATATGGGATTGGGCCTTGGGGCCTCGTTGTATGACTTAATGGGGTTATCAAAATGGTTTTGGACCTCAAGGCGTTAGATGGGATAAACATGCCATAACAAGTATCATACGATGATACAGTCCCATAAGGATCTAAAAGTCACATAAGATGTGATTGGTAAGGAGTTACCTACCTAAATAACCAAAGAGAGCATGATCGCCCTCAGCAACGGTAAATTTTGGTGAAATATGGGTCTTAGCCACTAATAATAAATTTTACTGGTTTTATAAAATGGTGGAGATATATATATATATTCTGCTAATTAAATTTTCATATCTTTAATTGTAGAATCAAATGGCAATTAATAGTTCAACATTTTCACTGCGACCTATCCTTGAGAAGGATAAATTGTCCAGAACAAATTTCCTCGATTGGTTTCGTAATCTGAGAATTGTTCTCACCCATGAGAGGAGACTTTATGTTCTGGATAAACCTATTCCTAAAGAGCCTGCCAAGGGCGCTCCAAGAGTTGAATGGAGGCCTTACGAGAAGCACTTTGATGACTCGCTGGAGCTCTCTTGCCTGATGGTGGACACAATGATCCCCGAGTTGCATGAGGGCTTGGATAAATTGATGTCATATGAGATGATAACACGTCTCAAGGAAATGTTCCGATACCAGATCAGGCAAGATAGATATGAGACCACTAAGGCTCTTATGTCTTGCACAATGGCTGAAGGTGCATTTGTTGGTTACCATGTCATTAAGATGAGATGGTACATAGATCACCTTGATAGGCTGGGATTTCCTATTCCTCCAGAGTTTGCAACGGATGTCATCCTAAGCTCACTGCCTAAAAGTTATGACCCGTTTGTCATGAGCTTTTCTAGGAGAGGAACGGAGAAATCAGTTTCTGAGCTGCATGGAATACTCAAGTTCGTTGAGGCATCCATGAGTCAGAAGAAGGAAAGGAATAAAAAGGGCGAAGGAAAGAGGAAGGGAACCGACCTGGATGGTGAGACCAAGCCAGTGCACGACCCTCACCAAGAACCTGCCAAGAAGGCAAAGCCCTCAGAGGATGTATTTTGCTCTTTCTGTCAAGTGTCAAGACACGCGATGAGAAAATGCAAATACTATTGGGAAGATCAAAAGAAGAAGAAGTGCGTTGAGCCCTCTACTTCAGGTATCTTTGTTATAAATGTTCTTTTTCTACTTAAACCACTTGAGTATTGGATACAGCATGTGGTTCTCACATTTGATGTGCAGGGTCTTCGCAGACAGTAGAAAAACTGAACGGAAGCGAGATGGACCTACAAGTGGACAATGGAGCAAAGGTTGCTGTTGTTGTTGCTATGGGAACATGCGAGCTTGGATTGCCCCTTTTGGGCTAAGTTTATTGTTATGTACATTCTTTAAAGTTCAAACATTGTTTGTCCACCTTATATAGATAAGGAAGATTTTATATGTAAACATTAAAGAATGGTGTTCTATTTTATAAAGATAATGTTTATTTGCTTATGTGATTTGCAAAAATAATCATTATGTCTTAAAACTAGAACGATAACAATATTTATAACATTGATACAAAAAGGATTAAGATTACCGAATCTAATCCTATAAATACTTTTGACAATTGTCGTTTAGGCCATACAAACGAGAAACGCCCAGAGAAGCTTCATAGAGATGAACTTCTAAAGCTCAATTGATTTTGAATCTTATGATGCTTGCGAATCTTGTTTAAATGGAAAGATGACAGAGGCGTCCTTCTACTGACAGCAGCAGAAGGATGTCTGACTTAGTGGGGATCATACATGGGTGATGTATGAGGACCCATGAGAACCCAAGTTGAAGGTAGTAACTCTCACTGACTGCTTCAATAAGGTTTGAACTACGGCTACCTATTGAAACACAAGTCAGAGTCTTTTGAAATAGAGATTTCAAAGTGAAGTAGAGAACCAACTTGACCAAAAAAACAAAATCCTTCGATATGATCGAGAGGACGAGTATTTGAGTCAAGAATTTGTTGATCATCTTAGAGGCTGTGAGATAGTCTCACAACTTGCTCCTTCTGAAACCCCATAGTGGATGGTGTTTTCGAGAAGAAGAATCGAACCCTATTAGATACGGTTCGATCTATGATGAGTCAAACTGATCTTCCGCCATCCTTTAAAAGGGAGTATGCTCTAGAAGCTACTGACTTCACACTTAACCGTTTTTCGTCTAAAGGTTGAGAAGACACCATATGAGATATGGAATGGGAAGAGTCCCATAGTGTCTTGTCTCAAATTTGGAGACATAAAGTTTATGTTAAGCAATAGCCTAACGATAAACTGTCTCCCAAAACCCTCAAGTGTATATTTGTGGGATACCCCAAGGAAATGAAGGGGGTATCAAGTCTACTACCCATCTGACAACAAAGTGTTTGTAGTCAGAGGTAGATACCTTTTAGAAAGGGATTCTTTGTTTCCAAAAGAAACAGTGGGAGTAAGATAAATCTTGAAAGGGTTCAAGATCCACAAAAACACTTCAGAGGCGCAGACGGAAACTAGAGAAGATCCGCAAGGCGTTGTGGAAGCTCCTCTAAAACACAAGGACAACGAAGTTCTGATAGAACACGTTCTCAATCTCAAAGATGTGGATCTTTGGTCATTGAGAGCAGGGATGTGTTGCTCTAGGAGCGTGGTGAGCCAGCCACCTATCAGAAGCTTTTATCATTGTTTTGATGAAGGCGCCAAAGGAGTTGGCTTCTTGCAAAACCCTGATAGGTCCTGTGTTTACAAAAGGGTTAGTGGGAGCACAATTGCATTCTTGGTGCTACATGTCGCTGACATGTTGCTAATTGGAAGTGACAGTACAATCTTGAAGATTATGAATCTTAGATAGGAAAATCACTCTCAATGAAGGATGTAAAAGAAGCTGCCTATAATCTAGGCATAGAGATCTATGGAGATAGTTCTCGGGGGCTTCTTAAATTGAGTCAAAGTACGTTCTTGGATAAGATACTGAAGGGGTTCAGTATGCGAGATTTCAAGAAGGGATTCATACCGTTGAATCATGGATTAGTCCTGAGCAAGAGTCAATGTCCCGAGACACTTGATGAGCAAGGGCGCATGAGTGGCATCCTTTATGCTTCGGCAATAGGATCCATCATGCTGTACTTGACCCAATATGTCATTTGCCCTGAGTATGACGAGCTGAGACCCTGTTGAGGATCACTGAGCAGCTGTCATAAAGATCCTTAAGTACTTAAGAAGCTCTAAGGATAAATTCTTGGATTATGGTAGAATTAATGTGTAAGTGGTTACACAGGTGCCCATTTCCGAACCAACCAAGATTAGTTTAAATCGCAGTATGAAAATATGTCTCTCTTGAACGAAGGCATCGTGAGTTGGAATGGTTCCAAGCAGAGCACGATCGCTGATTCTACAAGAATGGGTTAGTCGCGTAAAGACGCAGACTGTAAAACTAGTGTCTGAAGTATGCTTGGTGATCACCCTGTGGAGACAGGAAGACACCAAACGGGAAAGGGTTCCCCACTGATATTCCGACAGTGATATGTACTGAGACGGGATCACCCAGAGATGGTGATATCAAGATATGAAAAGTAGAAGTCGAGGATAGTTTTGCAGTCCTCTTAAGAAACCCTAGCACAGGTCTTACATGTATGCCATGTATAGTCAATGGAGATTAGACACATTAATGGATGTTCCTAGTGCAGGAACAGTTTGATTAATGATTGTACCTAGTGCAAGTGGGAGTTTGATGGAGATTGTTCCCTAGGGCCAATCATTTTATAGATATGTTTTGAACATATTGATTAATTTATGGAGATAAATCAATGGTTATCATATTATTAGCATGATTACTATGATAACAGTCCGTGATTAATTATGAGATAATTAATCTAAACTGTCCCTGGTCGCTCATTCAAGTGGGAACTTGAAATGAACTAAGACCAGCCTGACCTCGGTGCATAGAGATGCATGCACTAGATGCTGGGACGAGAGTCATGGTGCAATTATGTAAGGAGTTACAAATTGCTGGACCGACCCGGAGAGTCCTGCATGGGTTTTAGTCATTAGCTAGCCTCTCCTGTACACCTGTCACGATGCCCTTAGACCTGAGGTCTTCATTATTCCGGCGTTGTAGTTGTCAAACTTTGGCCTAGTCTAACGTTACCCGTAACAGGGTGGCCATAAGGGCTAGGTACGGGTTTAGTTGATTGACGTGCTGAGGAATGTGGTTGACCAAGATGGAATTTTGTCCCTCATTAGAGATGGGAGATATTTAACTGGGCCCCTCGATGAGTCTGTCCAAGGAATGTGTGGCCACACTAGTGAATGGGACTTACTCAAGGAATCGAGAAAGTTGAGGTCTGGATTATGGATGACTTTCCCGTGCCTAATCCATGACCAAAATATCGTAGGACAAAAAGGAATCAAGACAAAGGTGGTACTAAGGTCAAGTCGTTTTGGGGTTAAACGATAACTCACGTACTTTGGGTAGTCGTGATGGCTTGCTAGAGTCCGCTCTCGACTTATGAGTCATAGAGATGACTTGCTGCCAACTTCACGTGGGGCCTGCTGGGTCACACACGAGCAGGATCCAGATGCCAAGCTGGGACACGAATTAGGGTTAATTCGTGGGTCACATTGGTGACACCGTTTAAGACATAATTGATTGTATTGGGACATGAAGTCTTGTCTTAAATAAATATCTACATATATGATATTTAAATTTGTGGGACAAATTTAAATATATATATATATTAATTGTTAAATAGATAATATGATTAGTCTATTTACAATTGTATTCCTATTTATAATATTAGGGAATAATTGATTTATTAAATTCACTAATATTAGGATAATAGGGAGGAGGTTGGCGCCTCATATAGAGTATTTTAATTAATAAAAATGTTTTGTTAATTAAAATCATGGCTTGAATTTAAAATTCAAAAGATTTGATCTAGATTTCAAAAGGATTGAATTAAATATATTAAGGTAATATTTTAATTCAATATTTAAAGGGGAATTCGAATTCTAGGTTCAATTTGGATTAAAGATATTAGTGTAATATTTTAATTCAATAATGAATTAGAATTTGAGATTCAAAAAGATTGAGTTAAAGATATTAAGGTAATACTTTAATTCAATATTGTTGGAAAATAACAAGTTAGTTATAACTTCCTAAAAGTTAGGATTGTTATTTTGATTTATTAAATTCCAACAATTTGGAAAGGGGATGGCGCATGGAGAGAGAATCTCTTGGGAAGATTTGATCTTCTAATTTGATTCTCAAAGATTGCATTTTGAATTCAAATTGAAATATTAAGGTAATATTTTCATTAGGAATTCAAGTCCTAAAATTATGATATAGAGATCTCATAATTTTATAATTTGATAATCCTATAATTTAGGGATTCCCTAATTATAATTATCAAACTCCCCAAACCCTATAAATAGGAGAGCATAAGTCGGATTCCATATGCCTTGCACACAAGGGAAAAATCGACTTTAGCCTAGTTAATCACAAGAGGAAAAATTTGATTTTTGGCTCTTGGTGAGGAGAGAGAAAATGCAACCCTAGCTTTTCTAGAGAGAGAAAGTGGCCCACAAATCTTAAAGGAGTTTAAGTTTTTTCTGACAAGGTTGTGTGAGATCAAGAATTGGATTCTTGATCATAGGCGCCATCTTGTTCTTGGAAATTCAAGAAGAGTTCTTGAATTAAAGATCACCGTAGATAGAGGTCCCTGATTCACTTAGAGAAGTGAAGGAGGCTAGCACCTAGGCATCTCCAAAACTGTTCGTGTGGATCACCGGCGGAGGAAGGACACATCACGTGGACTTCTAGGACACACCCCGTACAACCAAACCGATTGGAACTCTTGAGGTATACCACTATCTAAAAGTTTTAAATTCAGCTAGAAGATCCGTTCGGGAATTCTGGGCTGGCGCGTTTTAAGTTTTAAATTTTTAATTTTATTTTTCCGCTGCGTTTAGGCACCATGAATTCCCAACATAACATAGATACCTGAAGTAGAGGCTTCGCTCTTCTTCTTCTTCAAATCTTCCAAATACAGCTTGCAATTTCTCTTGCAATGTCCAGGCTTCTGGTAGAAAAAGAAAACTGATTCCTTTGTGGGCTTTGCCTTCTTGGCAGGCGAGGGGTTGGGCTTGGCCGCTGGCTTGGTCTCACCAACCACGGATTTTCCCTTCCTCTTTCCTTGGCCCTTCCCCTTTCCTTTGTTCTAAACTAGCAAGACAGTGCTAGGCGCCTTCTTAATAGACACCTCAGCAGTCTTGAGCATCCCATGCAGCTCAGAAATAGACTTCTCCATCCTATTCATATTGAAGTTCATGAAGAATGGGTCATAACTCCTTGGCAGCGAGTTCAAGATCACATCCGTCGCAAGCTCTTGGGTGATGGGAAATCCCAGCCTACCAAGGTGATCTATGTACCCCTTCATCTTTAAGACGTGGGCACTCACAGATGCACCTTCTGCCATTTTGCAAGAGTACAAAGCCTTCGTGGTCTCAAACCTCTCTTGTCTTTCCTTGACTTGGAACATTTCCCTGAGTTGCCTAAGCATCTCGTATGCCCCCATGTTCTCCAAGTTCTTTTGGATCTCGGGAACCATGGTGGCCAACATCAGGCAAGCAACGTCCACAGAGTCACTTTGATGCTTCTCATAAGCATCTCTCTGTGCTCTTGGAGCGTTGGCAGCAGGCTTTTCAGGAATGGGGTTTTCCAGGACATACAGCTTCCTCTCCTGGGTGAGAACAATTCTCACATTTCGGAACCAGTCAAGGAAGTTAGTCCCGGTCAATTTATCCTTCTCAAGGATAGATCGCAGTGATAGTGATGAACTATTGGTTGCCATTGATTCTACAATTAGGATATGAAAAGTTTAATTAGCAGGAAATATATAAATATCCACCATTTTATAAAACCCAGTAAAATTATTATTAGTGGCTAAGACCCATATTTCACCAAAGTTTACCGTCGCGGAGGGCGATCATGCACCCTTTGGCTATTTAGGTAGGTAACTCCTTACCAATCACATCTCATGTGACTCTTAGATCTTTATGGGACTGTATCATCACATGATACTTATTATGGCATGTTTATCCCATCTAATGCCTTGAGGTCCAAAACCGTTTTGATAACCCCATTAAGTCACACAATAAAACTTGTGAATGGCTAGGCTCAAAACAACGAGGCCGAAGCCGAACCCCATATCATCAAGGCCCACTAAACACGTGTCGCGGAGGGCGATCACCGCATCTAGCAAACCAAGGCTTCAACGAGGCATCGCGTTGAATCTCCCATTCATCCGTGTCTCCTCAAGGTCAAGGTAGATAGTGTCGCGGAGGGCGATCACCGCTCTACGATGAACAAGCCATCACGACTACCCAAAACACGTGAGTTATCGTTTTATCAAAAAGACCGATTTAACCTTAGTACCACCTTGTCATATACCCTATTGTCACACGATATCTTGGTCATGGATTAGGCACGGGAAAGTCATCCATAATCCAAACCTCAACTTTCTCGATTTCCTGAGTTAGTCCCATTTTCCTGAGTTGCCACTCTTTCCTTGGACAGACTCATCGAGGGCGCCAGTTAGATATCTCTCATATATATATGAGGGACAAAATCCCATCTTGGTCAACCACATTCCTCAGCACTGCAATCAACCAAACCCGTACCTAGCCCTTATGGCTACCCTGCTACGGGCAACGTTAGACTAGGCCAAAGTCTGACAACTACAACGCCAGAATAGTCAAGACCTCAGGTCTAAGGCATCGTGACAGGCATACAGGAGAGACTAGCTAATGACTAAACCCATGCAAGACTCTCCGGGTCAGTCCAGCAACTTGTAACCCCTTACTCATTGCACCATGACTCTCGTAAAGCATCCAGTGCATGTATCTCCATACACCGAGGTCATGCTGGTCTTAGTTCATTCTCGCTCCCACGAGAATAATCGACCAGGGACGAATTTAGATTAATTATCTCATAATTAATCAAGGACACTATCATAGTAAACATGCTAATAATATGATAACAACATAATTTATCTCCATAAATTAATCAATATGTTCAAAACATATACACAAAATGATTGGCCCTAGGGCACAATCTCCAACAATAACACACACACAAAATGCACGCCTCTTCTCCTTCTCCTTTCACCTTCACCTTCATCCACCAATGAGTAACTAAACACCTTGCTCAAAGGGCGGATGACGAGGCTAGAGCACCGGATTTCCCCGATAGGAAGTTTCCACTTCTATTTTCTCTTCCATACTCTAGGGTTCTTGTTAGTTGTTGAACTAAGATGCAATTACTGAACTCCCCATGCTTTTTATAGTGCAATGATAGCCGAGTCATCGCGTAACCCTGAGTATTTCTCCATTTTCGATCCATCTTTATAGTTTTCTTTAGCATTTGTTTTAGTCCTTAAGTTTGCATTTCTTTCTTATTTTAACTCAAATCGTTTCTAAAACCCATTTTGATAGTTAGTGTATAATTTTGTTCTTCTCTGACTTTTTTTCTTGGAATCGCTCTTTACTCCATATTCGAGTTGTCACCAAGAGATAGACCCGGCGAGTGTCATTGTACTAAATTTTAGCCGATTGATTTGACGCATTAACGAAAAGCGCAATCAACAACTGATGGCTAAATTCTAGAATTTGGTCAAGCCTGAGTTGACTTATACATTGGTTAAGGTTGAGTGAAGCCATGTGGTGGAGTCATCTAGAGCTGATTCTTAGACTTTGTCAGAGTTTTTATTTACGCTTGGTTAGAATCCAGATATGGTAACATTGTTTTTGACATTTGAGAAAGAAGGTTAAGGGAATTTCCCAATGAAAAGAATGACAGATGTGAAAATAATCAAAAAAGAAGAAATAAATATGGGGATTTTGAAGAAATTTCCCCTAAATGACGCCAGTGATGAATCAAATTAAGGTTGAAATGTCCTACTTAGTTCGGGGGAGGGGACTTCAACTGAGTATGATACAAGAAATGAATTATAAAGAGGGTTCCTTGTAAGACACATTTGATGCTAAAGTTAGCGAATTCTCGTAGTTGCTAAAATTGAGTTACTCTAAAGTCTAGGGCTATGAATGCTTACCTTTTTTTTTAGGGTTTCTAAGGTGTTTATAGGTGATCATAATCTATTTGAGATCTATCCCCAAGACTTGCTCTAAAGGGGATTCTCTGAAATTCAATCCCTTAATTGTTGGCCCAAGAATTTTTTATGTTTGCTATGAGATTATTTGCATGGATTCCAGGGCATCTAGACATGAGTGTTGCCCCTATCTTGAGCTTGAGGAGGCTAGGGCTCCATACCTTATGAGAGTTAGTAAAACACTATGAAGCCCTACCTTATGTGGATTAGTGGTTGATGAAGGGGTTGCAAGTAGGGGTGTGCAACGATCAGGTTTGGGCGGGTTCGGGTGGGTGAGCGAATTAATATAGTAAGTAGCGGGTTGAAAAACTTCAACTTGAATCCGCCCGTCAACCCATATAACCCGGTGAGTTTGGGTTGGTTAAGTTATGGGCGGGTTCGGGTGGGTTCGGACAGATTAAATATTTTTTAAAAAAATTAAAGAAAAATAAAATATTTTATTATAAAAAATGAACAAAATACAATAAATTCATATACTTGATTTGTCTCACACTTTGTATATGAAAAAAAATTATATACTTATATTTATTATACATATATAATTAAAAAAATCATTCTATCAAATTTAATCTCAATAAAAATGAATCTTCTTGCATCTTCTCTGAAAATTTATAAAAGAAACAAAGCAAAGAATAAAAAACTAGATCTAGGATAATATCATGAACTACATAGATCTAGCTTTCCATTATTCCATGAATCTTCAGATATAGTCTTCCACAATTTCATTAACCGTCGGCATTGAGCTCTAAATCCCAACGACAGACAGCAACATCGTCTTGGTCGTTGAATCGACGAGCTAGGACTTCGACGTCGACGTCAACCTGCTACTTCAGCATCGACGTCATTGTCACCTGCTACTCCTAAAAATGGTGAGTTGAGCTCCTTGTGAGAGTGAGAATGAGAGAGTGAGACTATGTATGTCAAAAGGTGAGAGGGAGAGTATGTGAGAGTGTGAGATTTGAGAGTTGAAGAATGAAGATGGTGGTGTTTTAGAGTCTGAAATTTTTGTGAGAGGTTCATGACGAGAGGCAAAAGTGAGAGATATTTTTGAAAGTCCAATAAGCTAGTGAGTAGGTATTAGACTACGTTGTGAGAATGGTGAACTGGATGGTGCCCTTGAGATGTGAGGATCTTACTTTGGAAGTTTCATCAAACCCAATACACATTTTTCTCCTCTTCTTTTTTCAATCGGGTTAGGTCAGGTTAAATCGGGTTTGAGCGAGTCAATCCGATAACTCGATCAGACTGACCTTTTTTAAAAAAATGGAATCCGATTACACCCGAACGGCTAAACCCAAACCCGATATTTATGATCGGATTAATCGAGTTGATCCGTTTTTGCACATAGTTGCAGACTTGCAGGTTAGGGTGTCCCACATGGTATGAACGTCTCTCTTTGGTTGAGTGGTGTTGTCAATGGTGCTCTTGCCTTGACCTTATGGCACATGATCAAAAGGTGTCGGTCAAAATATTCTATTATAACATACTACAGTATTTTTCAACTTTGTTTTAATATTACATTTATGTAATTACATAGACGCAATTATTGTTATTGGGTTGCAAAAAATTTTGGTTAAATTAGTTGAATTATTCATATTAATACTAATATATTTGTACATGTATTGAAACATTTTATTTGAATATATTATATATTACACGATAAATTATCGAATTTGATAATTTGTCCATATTTCAATGTATTTTTACCAATGTCCATTTATATAATATATATTACAAATTGAACCAATTTTATAGAACATCGCATTGCACGCATATAAAACTAATTGATCTTAAAAGATACAAAAATTAACAACTCAATTATTAAAAGTTTAATTTATACTCTTCAATCATTTAAGTTATGAAAGAAATATATTTTTATTCTTTAAAAATAAAACTAAAGAACAAATTATATTACTTCCACAATTTTAAAAAGATTAAATTGTATAAACTAAACTTTTAAAAATGATTTGTCAACTTAAAAGACTAAACTAAATTGTATGTATACTTTTTTGTTTCTTTTTTTAACATCACACAATACATATAATATATTAAATTACAATAATAACCCTATGTTTCCATCTAATCAACGGCTCATGCCCTGCTCAATTGTAGGAGCTGTAGATGCGGTCATAGCCATTTCCCGGTTCCGTTGCTCAACATTTCCATGCCATCCTACATTTTACAAATTGTAGCAAAGCAATTAAAGTTATTGATTATTTTTTAAATTACTTCATATAATTATTAAAAAAGTTAATATTTGTTTCCAAATATAGAAAACCTTTATAAAAGAGTTTAAAGACATTGAATAAACATTTAACTAGCTTTGAACATTAAGAAACCAAACAAAAGTCATTCTTTTCCATAAATAACTAATTTCATTTAAAAAAATATATAATTATCCTCACAAAAATTTTTCCGCACATTGACGTTTTCTGTATATATGAAATAGCTATAAGCCTATAAATATCAAAATGGTATTTTACTAAATATGATTTATTAATTTTAGGATAAATTACATAAATAGTCTAGGTAATTTAGTTGATTGCATTTAGATGCCTTGTGGTTCAAAAAGTTGTATTATAGTATCTTATGATTTGCATCGTTAACAGTTAAGGTACCTACAATTTTGTTTCATCAATTTTTAATGGCACATGTCACATGCAGCTCACATGGCTCAGTAAAAAAAATTAAATTTTGGTCATCAAAATATGGGAGAACTTTCATTTTGATTCTAAAATTATTTTTTGTTCAGTTTTTGTCCTAAAACTTAAACATTTGTTTTATTTTGGTCCCCAAAATGTGATTTCATATAGTTTATGCCTCTATTTTTAACCTGAATAGTTGAGATGAATCATTTCTTTCATATACTATAATAATACGTATGTTGGAAAAGAAATGAAGAAAAATTTTCATTCTTAGTCACAAATCGGAGATGTGGTGGTTGATTTAAATCTCCAATTTATGATTAAAAACAACGGTGAAAACTCGATAAAATCATATTTTTGAGACTAAAACGGAATAAATGTGAGGACAAAAATGGACAAAATAGTTTTATAACAAAAATGAAACTTACCACATAGTTTGAGGACCAAAATGGTATTTAAACTTGGAATAGAAACCGACGACTAAGATGAAATAAAAAAACTAACTAAAATGCAAATGAAAGTTGAAACCAATGTCTAAGATTGAGCCACGTTAGCCGAACGTGAGGCACTCGTGACATTTGCTGTTATGATATGACATATTATGAATAAATATTGTAATTTTTCAAATTATCATCAAAATTTATGATTTTTTAATTATTTATATATATAAATATATGCTATGTTATATTATGTATTTAAAAAATTAACGTTTCGATGTATCTATATTTGTATTGTGTCCTGTGTGTCTGTGTCAGTGTCAGTGTCCATGCTTAGCTTCATCACTAAAAAGTAAACAAAATAATTTAGACTAAAGTCTTATTTTAGTCCCTCCATTTTGCTCAAAGGTTTTTTTTTTGTCCCTCAATTTTTTTTCATTTCGTTTTGGTCCTGCATGTTTGCTCAAAGTTCCGTTCTAGTCCCTTATGTTTTTAAAAAGATCCACCGTTAATCCATGACTCTTTTCCATCCATTTTTTTGTTAAAAAAAGACAAAAAAAATAACTTTCATCTCCAAAGAATTTTACTTTTTTTACAAAAGGGAAGGGTCTTAATACAAAAGAGCAAAATTGTTGTGACATGCGAAAGTTAGTTTTTTTTTTTCCTTTTTTTAACAGAAAAAAGTAAATGGAAAAGAGTCAGGGACAAACGGTGGAACTTTTTAGAAACTACAAGGACAAAAACGGAACTTTGAACAAACACGAGGGACCAAAATAGAACGAAAAAAAAACTTGAAGGATTAAAACAGAACTTTTAACAAACATGAGGGATCAAAATAGAACTTTGGCCAATAATCTAATGCAAAGAACAAAGAGAGAGAGAGAGAGGAGCAGTAGGTACCAATGACCATGTTGTATCCACGGTTTTGAAGCTCACGGTATTCCTGGCAGAGAGAACAAAGTTCACAGCAGCAATGAACCAAACAGTCACCACAAGGACTCTCCTTCAGCGAGTAGTGTTGCCTCATCTTGGCTCGGTAAAAGCACGAGTACAGGCACGCGCATCCCGTCACACATGCCACTAGCGTGTACAGTGCCCCACTTACCCCACAAGCTATATATAAATTAAAATTCACATTAATATGTATGCGGTTGGTAAAGGTACAAGTGCAACCACTTTCATTCTATTATTTCATTTCATTATGCCTTATCATTCTCTCAAAGGTCAAATAGTTACTTTGCGTAAATTTAAGATAAGATTCATTTTAGTTCTACAATTTTTATTTCTATTTTTTACTATTTTATTCTTCAAATTTTTGTATTTATTTCATTTTAATCTTTAAATTGTGATTCATCAAGGTTTTACCGGCTAAAATGGATCATTGATCTATTGAGTTGGCCCAAAAAATATATATCCTTTTACTATTTTTTTAAAAAATTAATTATATATTTATCTTTGATTAACTCATTTATTATAAGTTATAATATATATATATTGAGAAAAATGATTTATTTCAGTTGTTAAAATTAAAATAAAACGAAATCATATTTTAGAATAAAGAAAACAATAAATATAAAAATTTATGGAATGAAACAAGATAAAAAATAATTTTATGACAAAAGCAAAATTTTAATATTAATTCAAAATTCAGAGAAAACTTACTAGTTGGTCCCTGAAGTTACACTGAATCAACAATTCAGTCTTTGGATAATCAAAATATACTACCCAGTCCTTGAATTATTGCAATTGTCAACAATTTGGTTCCCAAGTCAAATTTAGGGACCAAAAAGAACAAATTCAATACAAACTTAGAAACCAAAAAGTATAAATTCGGTAAAAATTCAAGGACCAAAACTTATAAAGTTAGTTCAAATTCAAGACCAAATAGTATTATTTTAGTGAGTGATTAGTTAGTTTAAATTCAAGATCAAAGTTAGTTCAAATTCAAGACCAAAAAGTACAAATTTATGGGCTAAAAAGTATAAAATTAGTTGAACTTCAGGGACTAAATCGTATATTTCTATTATTTAGTGAGTGATTAGTTAACTCCGTAAAATAAAAAAGTAAAATCGCTTACATGTCGACCCTTTGTCCACGATCTCTGCTATTTGCCCAAACGTGATGCACGGACACCAGCACGTTATACAGCCTACACCACACAACCATTTCAAAGTTCAAACTATAATTCAATTCATACTACTCAATCACAAAAAAATCATCTCACAAAGTCGCATTAACGGAGGCGCGTGATTCCACGCGCTGCCGCGAGAGAAAGCGCGTACGTACAGTTTCTAACGTCGGAAGTGCAGTCGCAGAGGCCGGTGGACCAGGCGACTCTCGGCTTCCGGTCGAGATCAAAGGGAGGCTGCGACGACGGCTGATACTTGGAGCCGCCGTCGCCGGAGGTCGTGTAGCCGCCGTCGGAGGAGGTCATGTAACTAGTTGTTGAGCTCAACGGGATGCCGGCGGCGGGATGAGCATACGGCGGCGCGTGGTAATATTTTTCAGAATCATTTGGGTTTTGTGGATACATGATTATAATTATGAAACAGTGGTGAAAATTTGAGAAAGAAACTCAGATCCTAGTTATAGAGAAGATGAATGGATTTGGAATTTGAAGAGAAGCTTAGATAGTAGATAATGGAGGTGTTGTCTTCTTGTGGTGTCGGCTAATTGTATCTATATATATATATATTATTAGAAAGAAAGTGAGAATATCGAGTGAGGAAGGGTTCAAAAGAGACTAATAAATAAATAAAGGTCAAAAACCTATTTTGGTCTCTAATGTTTACTTAAAGTTTGGTTTTGATTGTTAATGTCTTTCGGTCTTCAATGTTTCTTAAAAGTTTTATCATTGGTCCATAACTATTGAATGTGGTCATATCTCTCTCTCATTTCAAATCCAAATGCGATTTAATCAGGACTACGAGTTAAATTTGATAAGTTCTTTCTTTACGTAATTGGAGTCATAAACTAACAATGTCAAATCGGACATGAAATCGTGCAAAAAAAAAGGTCGCTTATTTCATGAATTCGGTCATATCTTTCACGTTTTAAATCGGAATACTGATTGAGTTACAAATTACTCTTCATGAGTGCTCCAAAAGTGAGTCCGGTCAAAATATCAATATTAACTTTTTGCAATATTATTTAAACTCATTTTTCAACGCTCCCAACTCAACAAAGAAAGAACTTGTCAAAAGAGTAACTAGTAGTGCGGCCTATTTTTTAATTCAAGTTCATGTTTGATTTGACATCTTGTGTTGATGACTTCAGTTAGGTAAAAACAGAACTCATCAAATTTAACACGTAGCTCTTATTTAATCACATTCACATTTGAAACGAGATAGATATGATCATACTAAATAGTTATGAACTAATGATAAAACGTTTAAGAAATATTAAGGACCAAAATGGAATAAAAGAAAATTAGAGACCAAAATGGAACTCTAGATAAACATTAGGACCAAAATAAGTTTTTGACCATAAATAAATGGAAGATGGGAAATTATTATATAATAGGGAAACCACAAGTCAAAGTCAAGCTTGGATGCAAAAAAATAAATAAATAATGAATAAACAAAAGCGCGTGGTGATCGGAAAAAGGATGCTTGGATGCAATGAAATGCAGTAACGTGGAGCTTGGCCAATAATTGACTAATTGTTGATAGCACGTGAGTGAACCTCATTGCAATTTGCAACTTCGACGAAATTGATAAAAAGAAAATTCAAAATATTGTTATTATTTTTTATGGCCAAAAGTCTTATTTTGGTCCATCAGTTATGCTCAATGTTCCAAATTGGTCCCTCAGTTATTTTTTGTTCCATATTGGTCCCTTAATTTTCCAAAACTTGACATAGTTGGTCCCTCAAATGTTTTCCATAGACTTTTCCGTTAAAAAAGGGAAAAATAAACTTTCATCCTCTAAAAGTTTTATTTTCTTATATTAAGGTTATTTTCCTTTTATAATGGGATCAAAATGTAAGAAAAAGAAATAAATTATGATTTTAACTGAATTTTCCCAAACACACAACCCTTCTCTCTCTCTCTCTCTCTCTCTCTCTCTCTCTCTCTCTCTCTTAGTCGACGTTTTCCTTGTTGGGAAATCACAGAGGGAGCGCAACGGAAGAAATTAAAAATTTGGACTAAAACGCAAATAAAACTAAAAGCTAACTCTGTGATTCCTTCCAGGATCCACTAACTATGTTTATACCAGATAAGAAAATGATGTTTACCTAGTTTCAANAGAGGGCTAACTCTGTGATTCCTTCCAGGATCCACTAACTATGTTTATACTAAGTAAGTAAAGATGTTTACCTAGTTTCAATCGGTGACTTATCGTGTTTGCGAATTTGAGAAGTCCACTAAGTGTCCCTTCTCTACCGGTGATCCACACGAGCAGTTTGGCAGATGCCTAGGTGCTAGCCTCCTTCACTTCTTCCCAAGTGAATACGAGAACTCTATCTATGATTCTTGAATAATCAAGAAGTGTTCTTGATTATCAAGATTGATTGGGAAGTACTAATATTATCAGGTCCAGGTCCAATTCTCTTTCTTCAAGAAAATCGACTCACTCTCATAATATTAGGACTAGGCGATTTTTCACTCTCAATAGGTGCTCTAGGCGAAATTCTTGGTCTGACCAAGAATTGATCTGTGTTGTGAATTATCTCTGAGATAGGCGCCTAGTGCCTCTATTTATAGTGTTCTCATTCCTAGTTTTAGGGAATCCTAATCCAATTAGGATATCTATAAGATATTGGATATCTTTTAGATATCTCAAAATATCTTTTGATTTATAATATTAAACTTAATATTATAATTCAAAAATAAAGGCCCAATTCGAATTTGACTATCCAAGATCAAATCTTGAGATCAAATCTTTAATTTGCTCAAATCCTATTGGTTGGAATGAGTCATGAGAATTTGATTTTATAATTTAAATATTACTCTAATATCTCTATATAAAATTCGACTTTTGCCTTATCCCAAACTTTAAAATGCAAGATCAAATCTTGCACCCCAAGAAAGGAGCTAGGCGAAATTCCCATGTAGTTTATGGAGGAATTTTATAACAACC
>QANZ01034661.1:0-12627 GCA_003254925.1 Chamaecrista fasciculata
TTGCCAAATATTTTTTTATATTTGTATTAGAGTATAGGTAATTATAAGTATTTGAGTAGGGATATGTTGGTAATTGAGTATGAAAAATGTAATGAAATGATGTTGTAATGAGTTTAAAATTAAGAAACAAACAACTGTAACTTAAATTATGTATCAAAAATGGGGATAATAAATTTGTAACGATGTTGTAACGGGAACAAACACACCCTTATACCACTTCGAGAATGATGATACTTGATATATGAATGAGAGTTTAGATGATCTCTTAAAGAGGCCATAAATGTATTTGGAAATATTGGGCTCCTGGTATACCTTTCTTTTCTTATTATTTTTTTGCTGACCGAAAGAATCAATTTGCATTACTATTTATTTATGGCAAAAATATTATTTTGATTTCCAAACTTTATACCTAATGTCAATTTGATTCTTAATTTTTTGCCATCAAATCCATCCTTTATGTTTCAGATTTTGGTCAATTTTATTTTTAACTAATTCTTTTTAATAAATTAACGACAAATTTCATTATTTTTTTAACTTGAGTAAAAATTTGAATTTTTGTAATAAATTTTATATTACATGTCATTAACCACGTAACTTTTCTCGTTAACATATAATTAAAGTAAAAATAAAAAATAAAATTGATCAAAATTTGAAACATTAAAAATAAAATTGACCGCAAAAAAATTAAAAACAAAATTATCAATCAGTGTAAAATTTTAAAACCAAAAAATCTTGTCTTTATTTATCTCCGCGTTCCTAGGCTCAATGTTGCCTAGGATATCCATGCAATTATGTAAAGGCATTGGAGTTAACGTCGTCGTATGTGCTCAAATATTTCAGTCTGCAGGTAATCTTTTGTGGGAACGTTATGACTTATGAGTTGCCATGTTGATTGATTCTTCTTCTTTAAGCAAAGTTTAATCAATACAATTAGATATAATTTTTCTTCGACACAACCTTCCCCCTCTCAGAATGTGACGGAATGATCACGATTAATTTCCATATTATGTGTTTTCTAATAGTTCATCCAATTACACCAACGTTTGAATAACCGATGTCATGTTCTCTCCACAGTAAAATTACATTTTACATTTGCATACAAACTTCAAAAGTAATAATGTCTGATAAATAGATGTGAGGTATCCACGTTGTTAATCACCACTGAGCACAAAAATGAAAAATGGCACATATTAAGAATAGAGAGAGGGTTCCAATGTGTGAATAAACGCAGATGCTGCATAAATAGGATTTGTCATCTTGTTGGCCTCTATTTAACTTCTATCTGACTTCCAGTGAACAAATTAGCTTCAATGACACTTGTCTCTCTCTCTATTTTCTCATCCCGTCTCCATTAACTGCCCATCCAAAACTGGGTGTTCTCCTTCTACAAACAAGCAACACAGATAAATAAATAGTCAGCGTTATCACAACCATCAATCATAATTCATAACCAGATATGCAAGTTCTGCCCACTGTGATAATGTCCCTTCATATCCCTTGTTTTATAGACCCCCCCTTGCACTTCTTAAAGATTTCACAACTTCAATTTAATTACCAAATGTTTTGTTTGTTGTCAATGATACTTCTATTAATCACACAATGCTAAAAGTAATAAAATGAAAAGGTTGAAGTAAATATAGAAGAGGATGCAAGCAAGATTATGTTGTTGACATCTATTTTTTACCACTTTCACCATCAGATGCATCTGCAAGTCGTGCAATAGCGTCAACAAGTGCTTGCTCATGCTCCTACACAAGCAGGAATCAGATTATAAGCAATAAAATTGGAGCAGTAATGTTTTAAAGAAGGAATTGCAGGAAAGCTCAGATTTTTACTTTCAACATTTTCTTTGCTTTTTCAAGTTCCATAGGATCTGGGTGACTAACAGCAAAAACCCTCTCCACCTGTTAAAGCAACAACAACACCATAAATAACTAAGGTTTCTTTATCTCACAATCTCAAAGACATTGCTTAGATTTGTCACCGCACCTCCTTAACCAATGAATCTGTGTTCAGCAACTCAAATTCATCCAAAACTCTTTTTACGATACCATTTTGCGGTGGGTGAGATTCTGTTCTGGGCTGAGCCTTTGGATGTCCTCTACCTCTTCCCACACCTAAAGTATCAATACTGCGGCTGAAAGATTTTTTGGCTCCATGGCCTCGTCCACTAGATCCACCTCTATGGGGTATACCAGGATCTTCACTTTCCCACCGTATATCCTCACGTGAGATCTGTAAAATCGAGTATAAGATATAAAAGATCATCCTTTGGAACAAATCCACATAATTGCAGATCCACTGAGTAGTGAGACACAAATTTATGTAGTACATATGAATTTTATCTCATCAAAATCAGTGCAACCAAGTAAAAAAGGCACTCTTTGGCCAAAAAAAAAACGTAAAAAGGCACTGTGAATATATGAAACTTCACTCACAGAGACAACACTCACAGCTTAAATTCAGACTTGTACACACTAGTGTTCCCTTAAAACACACTCACTGTATTTAAGTATTTCATGTAGATGATTCGGGATTCAGGAACTAGTCAACAACTGAGTTACCATCCAACTTATGTACATTATAGTGCTTATTGATTACACTAATAATTACCTGAGTAAAGAGATAACAGATTATTGTTACAAGTTCACATCCCAATAAATAGTGAAAGTAATCACTCTTGACTGTCAATACAAAAGGTATTCATAACAAATCTGGCTCCCAAGTTAACAGGAATGAGAAAGAAATATTTAATCATGGGTTCAATTTGATAATATTCAACAGAGGGTTCCAATGTGTGTTATAAGTCTGGAAATTCTCGAAATCATGCCCATTATTGCTCATATCATAAATAACATACATTGAATATGCATCCTATAGCTAAGCTAAAATATTCAAATTATAGGAAAAAGAGAATTTTTTTAAAAAACTACAATTCCATGATATTATGAAATATCTTATTGAAAGTTTCAAAAGAATAAATATAAAACTTGAAAGAAATACCCAGTGTTGATTCTATGAGGGACTCATGTAGCAAACTCCAAATGTTGTTAAAATATTCTTTAGAATGTCTGTTGCTACTTCATACAACCGTGGCTCTTAAATCCATTTACACGAAGGTGGTGCCAGAAGCCCAAAACTATTGGCTTAACTTTGTTGTCATTATGATCATATCTGAAAGTGTTGTATTGGCATCTATATTTTCATCTAACAAGTTTTGCTATTAAAGCAAATACTGACATATCTTGCTGCAACGAAAATATGAAATACCTCTTTGAGGTTAACCCATTCCCAAGTCTCACTTGGTGTATTAATGTCATAAACCAAAGCATGCCGTCCCTGCAAAGAATGGAAATTCAGTAAGATAGGATGAATATGTAAACTTAAGGATATTAAGCCACTAAGTGTGATCCACTGGTTAGGGGGTAGTTAGCAAGAAGTTGTAGGTTCATCAAAACTCCACACCATCATATCGTACGAAAATGAAGGCCATAAAAGCATAAACATACCTCAGCAGGGTTGTAATCCGTTATTTCAGCCTCATAAAAATGATTGTCTTCAGGCCATCTGGTCCAAACTTTTTTCCCAATCAATGGATCAGAAGCTGCTGCTTCAGCGGGTACACTAGATGCACGAGAATTAAAAGAACTGCGACAGTGCCTACCCCCAGCAGGTCCAGCAGAAGGGTATGGTGCAGGTTTCACTGAGGACAAACCAGGCAATGACTGAACCTGTTGCAAAAAATAGCAGAAAATGTTTCAAGAAAAATGGAAGTCAAATGCATAATTTTTCTTTACACTTCTCCAGCAAAGAATTGAGTTGCTATGCAAGGATTAGGTAGGGTCATAAAGCAGCTCCTGAATTGCAGCTGAAAATGATCACTGAAATTCGTAGAGCTACTACCATTGTTGTTAATGCTTACATCAGGTAATGTACAAAATAAGGTACCGATTGGGATGTCTTCTGTTTCTTACGAGAAGCAGAAACAGTTGGACTAGGTAAAATGTCCTGAACAGGCTGAGATGTGTTGCGAATCGCAGGTTGGTAACTTCCAGTTAGCCTCCACTCCCTGATTACATTTTCAAGCATAAATTGTTGAAAAAAGGAAAAAGCAACAATATTCTTTAATTTCTTTGGCAGCATTTCTACAACTATTGAGAAAAGTAGTTTACCGTATGCGGTGGATAATGTCATCAGCATTAACCCTGGTAAGAAGCTCTCTGTGTTCATCGTCTGAAACCCTCAACTCTTTCCTTAGCTCAGTTATCAATCCTTCCTTTTCCTAATGAAAACATAAAATTTGGAGATAAATCATTAAAGTAGGATCTACATAGATAGCACATGAAAAGTCGTGAAAGGAACAAAAGGAATATACCCAAGTAAGAGCATCAGACTGAGCTTTAAAAGCGCGCAAGACAGAAGCATATGCTTCTTGCTCAAGTAGATGAATTTGACCCTCCATGTCACTGATCATTCAGAAATATGGGAAAGAAGCTACAGCAGATATTTCATTGCCAGCGACACTTCCACCTCTCAGAATTCTAGTTTGATTTAGGAGAGGGAGATCATCATCAGTATCCGAAATTGTTTAACAATAAAGGAATTTACATAAAGGAAACATATATGTTATTGACTCACATAGGTACGAATAAATACATACATGCAATAACAAATAGTACGAATAAATAGAGAGAAAGGATTTTATAAGCAACTGCAGCCCTCTTTCTCTCTCTCTCTCTCTCTCTCTCTCCTCCATTCCTGCCCTCCTTTTTAGAAGTGTCCCATTATTTAAGGACCTATATGTTCAATAGTTCAACTTTATTAATTACGGATTTTTCAAATTTTGGTCAATCGCAAAGTGAACATAAGATCCATTGCACAAGTCTGTTAAAAAGCACTAACCAAACATACAAGTGGGCTTCTATTCAATTGGATACATAGTATGCCAACTTATATCGGAAAAAAACTTAATCAGAGTAGAGGTAAGACGGTATGAATTTCTGAAAAACACCATTATATGAATTCTTTTGAAGTACTAACAATCAGTGTAACACTTCATAATGGATAGATCCCCTTCTTCTATTGGCTGCCCGTACGTCACATAGGAAGCAATACACTCCCGACAAGTTCAAGCTTTAACTCTTCACCAACTTGCTCAATCACTGTACACCAGATAATTCCATCCCAACAAGAATTTCACTTACATAATTGATGATCCAAGATTATAATTTTGCTCAGTAAGAATAATTTATGCTACTAAGCTCTGTTTGCAGCTATTCACTAGCATTCTATTTCCCGTGAGTATTACTATTATATATCAAATTCAGATAGAACCGATATATCAATGGGTTATGGCATTCCAAGAAGTAAGCATGAACAGAGAAAAAAGTCTCTCAGCATTGTCAACCAATCCAGATATAGGAGCTAGAAAGAGTAATTTGAAGAACTATGCAGCAAATATCAATTTTACACACTAGTATCACACAAAAAAGGCACTTTCACCAATCAAATTCATGCACGCTCAAAATTAGGGTAAACCACAAAAATCCTACTAGTTCTCTTACTATAGTTTACATTGTCTTCTTCAAATACCCCCCAATTCCCATCAGTATCGTCTGAGAAAGAAAAGTTGAAGACCCACCTAAAATAGCAGGAGAGAAGAAAAACCCTAGTTCTACACTGTGCGTCCTTCTCTCCTTAAGTACCAAAAACTAGTGTTTTCCCAAAATAATTCAGCGTCAAGATAAAATTACTAATTTGAACACACCCCAAATCCCGAAACACTTAAAAACGTTCTGACTACCATTACAACTGAAAAAGAATATATCTTGGCCCAACCACTGAAATTAAAACCATAATCGCGAACAAAACAAGACAAGTCTTCTCTAACATGTTTTGCCGGTCACAAGGGATTATTAAAGAAGGCAAGAATTGTATTCGTATTAGGCCACGCTACCAGTACCAGTAACAGCCAGCTGCTATCGGAAAATTGAAAGGTACAAAAGGCTGGTCAATGCCAAATTGCCAACCCCTTTGAATGAAAGCGAGAGAATTTATGAACTGCGTTTCTAATTGACGTGGTTGAAGATTTGAGAGCAGAGACGATACGAAGAGACAGAGAGCGGACGGATGAGGAGGGTTTTAGAGACAGGGGTTTTGGAGAAGAACTCGATCACAGGACTTGGATTACACAAATTAGTATCAGTACTTGTAACTTGGAAGTTTAACCTAAGGTCGTCAATGTATAGATTTAAGTCATTTGAGTATTTGACTATTGACTTCACCCGTTATATTAATTATTAGGCTTAAGTGCACTTTTGGTCCATAACTATGACAAAGGTTTCATTTTGGTCCCATAACTTTTTTTGTTGCAATTTTGGTCCCATAACTATGACAAAGGTTTCATTTTGGTCCTATAACTTTTTTTTTGTTGCAATTTTGGTCTCATAACTTCTCAAAAAGTTCCACCGTTAGTCCCTTGGTGAAATCCATCCATATTTAGCCGTTAAGTATAACGTGGCATAGTGACTAGGATCATGATGTGGCAAAATAAGATGAAGTGGACTAAAATATGATCTATATGCAACATATTAAAACTTATCTATACCCAACCACCATATATACAAAGAGTGGTACTGACAGAGACCAATCTGGTGGGGAAGAAGAGACTTCAAGTAGAAGGCACCGACAAAGTCGATGAGATCCTCAGCCAGAGTCGAATGACCAAAGCGGCGGCGACGGCAAATCGGGAAGCGGAACGAGGAAGAGGAAGTACCACTCTTTGTATATATTGTGGTTGGGTATAGATAAGTTTTAAAATGTTGCATTTAGATTCTATTTCAGTCCATTTCATCTTATTTTGCCACATCATGATCCTAGTCACTAAGCCACGTCATACTTAACTGCTAAATATGGATGAAATTCACCAAGGGACTAACGGTGGAACCTTTTGAGAAGTTATGGGACCAAAATTGCAACAAAAAAAGTTATGGGACCAAAATGAAACCTTTGTCATAGTTATGGGACCATAAGTGCACTTAAGCCTAATTATTATTATTATTATTATTATTTAGTACTTTTTTCAAGGAGTTTGTGTTTTCTTTCCACTTTTTTTTTTTTTTTTTTTTTTTTTTTTTTTTTTNTTATGAAATATAATAATGTAGAAAACTCCTAAATTTTGAAAAGTGATAAAAGACTTTTTGAACATTTTTATTGAAAAATTAATTAAAAAATAAATAAATTTATATAGTAACTAAAATTTAAAGATATTTTATGTATTTTAGCCTAAGTTTAAATGGAATCCCATTAAAACAATAACTTCAATTCTATAAAATTGGTTAATTATTATCGTATCATTAAAATATTATTTGTTTTTTTTTTTGAACGAAATCTTGATCCAACACATGGATTTTTTTTTCATGATATTGGCTTCACGTTTCTACCAAAAATATAGAAAGAAGAACATTTGGCTGAACATTAAAAAAAATTTTAAACTAAAGTCAGGGATCAAGATCCAGTCACTGCATTACATGGCCCTGGTCATTGGTCAAATATCAACTAACCCTACAAGTTTCTTTATAAGATTTTCACATCTGGAGTCTGGACCCTAACAATGGGAATCTTCAATTTCAAATATTGATTTAGATTTTTCTACTTTTTCGTCGCATAACCGAAGAGTCTGAACATTCTGATCATGATCTTCACCAGGCCTAAGATATATCATTTTTTTTATAGAATAAGGCATAATTTAACTATTTAAGAGAAGATATATAGCTAAAATAAACTCAGGAAGTCAAAACTTACCTCTAGGTAGGTAGGTCTGGATTTTTCTAACACATACTATACTATATTGATCCCATTATGGGTAGTGGGGGCTGTGTCATGTGAAGTGTGATGTAAATACAAATCTTAGCAACTTCTGAATTCCCCCTAGTTTACACTCATCCCCATCTTCCAATCTCGGGAAAACAAGAAGAATCTTGAGCTCAGACGAAAAAATAGGAAGAAAACAAAAACTTGCCAAGATTAAATCTTGACGCAGTACTAGTATGTCATTTTTCAAATGTTTCTGACAATCCAGCTAATTCATTAGTATATTTGGTTTGGGGTTCAAAATTCAACATATTCAAAATTCAAAATTCACATGTTTATACTGGAAACATGGAAGCACAGGTCAAAAAGTGGTGATAGACGACAAATTAGAAATGATTAGGTATATTTAACAAGGTTAATTAGTATTTCTCAGTGACCCAAAAAAAGGTTAACTACTTAAACTAATTAAAGCCGCTAAACCAGGGGGCTTCACTGCAATATATAGCTGTGAACATGGATTTATATATATATATAAGGTGTTTGGTTCAGATTCACGTGTTGAATCACATGAATTTTCATAGTTTAATCACGGTTTGAAGATTTTTAACAGAGTCATGAACAGTACTAGTCAATTATGCGCGCGTCACAATCACATGATCACCTGAAATAATGTTAAAAACTTAAAAACTAGCTAGCACCGTTATTACAAATTAAAAACAAGTAACGGCGAGCCACGTGCACAAGGCGTGCATGTTCTTGCTTCTTCATATAAATTCCGATCCATCTCTTAGCATTATATCAATATTTCTGAGTATCTTCTCTCTATGATACTGTCTTAGTGAAAGAAACAGTACATATACACATGAAGATTATCAAGTGCAGAGTTTTGGGTGGCGTATTGGCCTTGATTCTGCTTCTCTTTGTTGTGTTGTCTTCGTTCTTCTGTGTTGGCCATGAAAAGAGGGTCTCATCAAGAGGCACAAATAGTGTTGTTATCTCGAGGAAATTACTGTCAATATCGTCGACATTATCATCATCTGTGGCTTCTGTTTCAACAAGTATAGATAAATTGATTAGTGGAAGCAAGAAGCAGCCCAAGAAAGCTGTGGAGCCTAGCTTGAGGAAAGCACCACCAAGCGTCCCAAATCCTATCCAGAACAAGTAATTAATTCAAATTAAGAACTGGAGATAGATCATATTCTTCCAGTAGTAGATCTCGGCAAGGATACACTATCTCTTTTTGTTTATTTCATTTGATCTTGCTGTTTTCCCCTATATATGATTAATAGACAGAGTCGCCAGATTCCTGGAGTTTTCTTAGGTAATTTTCCTTTCTTGTAAGTTGTAAATAAGCACTAGAACTAGAGGAGTATTATAATTAGGAAGGATAGATGTTAATGTTTTTTATGAAGAGAGACTGTGCCTATAATTTCAAGTATTATTATTGATTAATTTTTCTCTGTTAGTCTTAATTTGTTCTTGTGTTTCTTTGGCAACCAATAATAAGTGGTTGGTTGGAGTTCAATTTTTGTATACAAATCTCGAATTGGAGTTTTGTTAAAGATGTTGAAAGTGTTTTAATAACTTCTATTATGAGACATGCATTCTGATTCAAACAATGATCAGTCAATGTTTAAATCTTAAAACAAATAGCAGGTAAGAGATGGCTTGCAAAATCACACCAAAAGATAACTCTATGTTGCTTGTTTGTGTGTGAACATCATGCTCTACCATAAGAAGGCAAGAAGCAAGGTAGGATTAACGTGATTAGTATAGTATTATTGTGAGATCAGATGATTATGAATGAGGAGGAAGAGGAGAATGGAAGGTAGTGATGATTCAGTGTATGTAATGTACTTGCAATAATGGAAAGGTCAACCTGAGTCAAAAGAAGATATGGAAAAAGGAAGGAGTCCACGTTTGGTTGTTGGATAGTGTGTTGTTTGAACATTGAACATTGAACGTCTAGCTAGCTAGCTCACACACCTTTTAGGTATGAAACTGGGCTTTACAGCCAAAAAAGAAGAAACCCTCTTGTCCTTCCTATAAAACACATTGCATGCACCACCTTCTTCAGCATTTTCCTCTTGTCCCATCCAATTAATTCATTATCTTATTTGAGCGGCCTTTTGCTCTGTAAAAGCTACATGTGTGTGAGTGCCATGTGGATGTGAAACTCCAAAACCATGCCTTCCAACAACATCTTTTAAACATTCACATCTTTCCTCAAATTTTCTTTTCCTCATGCATTTCTTTTGAACGACCAGGATTTTGAAAAAGTAATACACATTGTGGTATTATATTGTATATTATTGATTTCAGTTGATTTCAATTAACTGAAATCAGGTTCACGATAGACTGTCAATTAGAGATTTTGAGTAGTCCAGAATACCATAAAGAAGGGCATGCATTATGCATAATGGTGCATTTTACAAATATATTTTCCGTTCACTTAAATTTCTCATCTTAATTTAAAATATATATATATCGATTTGAATTTCTGCACACTAGTTATTGATTCGATTGTAAGTTGATGTTTTTGTTCTTATTGTGCATATCAGCATATGTGTGCTTGCGTGTGCTGAGAAAAATTAAAGTAATTATTATGTTACTAATTGTACATTCTGCTGCTTTGCCAATTCATATCAAGCACATTGTCAGCTCATGTATTCAAACTATATTGAAAATTGAGGAAAAAAACGCCATTTCTCTAATGTATGAAAAGAAAAGTAAAATTAACTATATTTTTTTTTTAAAAAGAGTACTTAGACTTTTTATTTGAATACATAACATGACACAAGTGAAAACTTAAGAAAATAAAGAATTTAATATATTTGTATCAGTATTACTTGAGAAAATAAACGTAATTCTCAAATTAAAAATTAACTTTCTATCGACTAAGTGGCCAATGAGCCTAGGGTGAGAGGGCTTAGTGATAAAATTATGTTTGGGAATAAGGTAAAAAAAGGTATGATGAGATATTTGATAATAGGTGTCATTCCAACTTTTTTAGTAAAAATGGCATTTATTCATTCTGTGCCAAGAGCTTTATGAGGTTTTAGGCTGAAGACATATTTCTAATTTCTTCTAAAAACAGTTTAGATATGTTATTGTTGTTGTGGGCTTTGAGGGTGGGGATTGACTAATTGAGGGAATAGAAAAATGGTTGGGGTAGAAAAATAGTTTGATGGAGACCATATTTGAGATTGAAGACTTGGTGTGATATTCCAGAAGAAGTTTTTATTAATATGATTGATTTGTTTTAGTATACATTTAGGGAGGGAAAAGGTGTTCATGTAATAGCTGGAAATGGTGGTGGTAGTAGATGAGTTGGTTCCTACCAGCTTGTGAGAGGCTGTTGGCTTTCCAATTTTGTGATTTAAAATTGATTTTAGCTATGATAGTTTGAGGAAGAAACCAAGATATTGCACTTTCTAACGTCTAAGATATTTTTACAAGGTAGAAAGTATGATTGTCATTTATAGTGTTACAAAATCTGATTTTAGACCGCTCATTGTTAACATTTAGACCAGAGATGGTAGGAATTATGACTGACAAATGGTTGAATTGGGTTGAATTCTAAATGGGTCATTGACCCATTTATATTTGTTAAATGGGTCAAAATTCATAACCTCTAAAATTAAGGGTCGACTCAGCCCAACCCATAAATCAACTTTAAAAATATTTATATTATTTAATAAATTTAAATAATAATTATTTAATTTGTAAATTAATTAATTGGAAGATGGGTAATGTTAAATTGCATTCATTTTCCAAATTTATGATTGATTTGTAATTTTTCTCTTTTTCCTATGTTTTTCCAAAATTATGTTTTGACCCCAAATTTTTTTTATAATTTTCATTTTAGGATACATGGTATTTTTGTAAATTTTGAAACTATTTAGGGGCATTATGTAATTTTTGCAAAATTTGTGAAGTTCATCTTTCTCATTGAAACACATTGTTTTAGGATTAAATTGCATTTGTTTTCCAGATTTATAACTAATTTGTAATTTTACCATTTTCCAATATTTTTCAAAATTAAGTTTTGACCCCAAATTTTTTTTATAATTTTCACTTTTGTTCTCAAATATTATAATTTAGGGACATTTCTAAAAAATTTGAAACTATTTGGGGGTATTTTGTAATTGTTGCAAAAATTTGTAAACTTCATCTCCCCAATGATGAAACACACAACTTTTGATAAAATTTGAGTTGGTTGGATAAATCATGACTTGACACAATCTAATCCAAATTTTAATGGACCAATTTTTGATCCAACTCATTTTAACTTAATATTTAAATGGGTTGGATTGATTAATTTTGTAATTGGATTGGCTTGGTTTAATGGTTTTGGGTTTGGGTTGATTTTCCCACACCTTGAGTGTAGTAATACTTGGGGGGCTACTTAGTGGCATGTGGTCCAAATCCAAGGAGTGACCCTTTGAACTTTGGAATGATAAATAGTTAGGGCCTGTTTGGGAAATACAAAATCCTGATCTCATCTCATTCAATTATCATCTCATCTTAGGATTAGATGAACAGCAATGACTTGGTGTTTTTTTAGAACCTTCATCTCATTTCATCTTATCCACATCATTATCTCATTTTCTCTTACAATTACTAATATATCCCTACTTATACACCTATAATTATCTATACTTTAATACAAATATATAAAAAAAAAAGAATTAGACAAAATAGTAATTTTACATATCCTCATTTATTACACTTATAATTTTCTCTCTTCATCTATCATTTCTCATTATTTTTTTTCTTTTCCACTCAGACACCTCTCTCTCTCTCTCTCTCTCT
>QANZ01034661.1:13091-31860 GCA_003254925.1 Chamaecrista fasciculata
CCCTAATGTTCATTTTGGTCCACCATTAATCATTTTGCTAACATTTAGGACCAATTTGAACATTTATTAAAATAATGGACCAAAATGAATATTAGGCCATACATTTAGGACCAAAATGAACCTTTCACAACACATTTTATTACAATTTAGTGTTGTTTTGTAATTTGCAATCTGGTCCTCAAACCATTATTTGTTATTTTTTTGTCGTTCAATTTCATAAAAAGACCCGATTATTGATGACTGGGATTTTCTACATGTCCCGAGTTATCATTTACACATGTTAGAGATTGATTAATTGGAACAGTTCGAATTTATGGACCAAATTGTATTCTTAAAAATGATTCCAATATTATTTTCATTTTGGCCTATCATCTCATCCACTTGGATTGACCTCTAACACTTCATCCAAAATTTTCTCATCCTCATGCTTTCCAATAGCATATCACACTTTCCAATATCATCTCATCTCAATATTATTCCAATCAAAACACAACCAAACACCTATCATCTCATCTCATTATCTCCATCTCATCTCATTATTTCTTACCATTTCTACCCCTATACAAATTACAAAAACCCATAAACTTATTTCTACCAACCACAATCATTACATACCCTTTTATATAATTTCACACCCTATTTAACATCATTTTCACTAAAATCACCCAAACACCAATACATCATCTCATCTCATCCACTTAAAACATAATCTCATCCCATCCATTTGGTTGAACTTGGATTGAAATCATATTGCTCCCAAACATACCCTTAGTTAGCACTTGAATTGTTCAGCTAATTGATCATCTCTTCCATTCCTCGTCATCCATTTTATTTGATCCCACGCTACAATCATATGGCAAGAAGTTTCGTTTCAGCCTTCATAGCATTATTGATCACTTTTATGTTTAAAGCCAGTCCATTTATCAGAAAACAAGGAGACCAAAGGAACCAATTTTCCTTCTCAATCTCTCTACTAAAGCTTCCATCTCTCTTTCTCTCTCTCCCCCTCAAAATCAAATAAAGCAGCTTGCTAAAGAAATTTTGGAATAAAGGAAAACAGAGGATTAAAAAAGAGGCATCAATATTGATGCCTACCTATCCTCCCTCCTTTTACTGTTGTACTTACAACTACCTTCTACTCACAAAACTGCTAAAGCATTCTTGACTGGTCTTACACTTGTACTTCCAGTTATTACACTTACAGATCACAAATGTGTACAAGAGTAGGAAGCAAGACTGCAAGACCAATGTAAAATATTAATCAGCATGTGTGTGAGAAGTATGCAAATGGTTAAGTTAATTAATCGTGCGTGGTGGAGTGGATTAATTGTGGAACACCACCACATGGCTGAAACAGACAAATCTTTGTACCCTCTTTTGTCTACTTTCACTACACATCATAATCCATTTCTTTAATTACAAGCAGATCCTTCCTTCCGCAAGATCCAACATTTATTAGACATCAAGCCCTATCATTGACTAATCATTACCCTAGACTCCTAGCTCCCTCATCCTAAATTGAATAGTTTATATACTCTTGTATGCAGTAATTATCATCAGCAATTAGTTTAATATTAATACTTTCTGAAATCCCGGAGCCACTGATAATTATAAATAAGCAAACAGAGCTTTCACCATTTATTTTTTCTAGAAAGAAACAAAACAATTGAATTCAATTGATTATTAATTGTGAATCCCTAGCTAGCTAATTAAAAGTTAAAACTACATATTAAGAGCAAAAAATAATGCAGCTGGCATATATGATTCATTTGTGAACAACTGGTGTGGAATCAAAAAAGCATCTATATATGCATGCAGGATATGTCCTCCTTGGCTGATCTGCTAGCTAGAGAGTAATTAAAACTAATCCATGTCCCAAATCGGAGAAAATGTGAGTGAAACTTTGCTTTTAAGTTTTAATAACTGCACCATCGTACATAGATACATCATACACGACATCAGTAACTCCATATCCTTGTCATCAGCATGTGCTCTTTCCTTTTTTTAACTTTTCTTTTTTAATGGGAATAGATAGTTTGGTGTCATATTATTAATTATGAATTTTATTTACAGATGATCAGCAAGACAAAACTAATTAACAATTACGGGTAAAACCCTTACTTATGTCGTCGCTTCCTAGAATATATATATATATATATCTTGCTCTTCCTGCGGATCGGATCGAACACAATGAGAAAGCAAAAGAAAACCATAGAAATAAATTACTAATTTTCTACTATATGCAGAAAGAGCTAGTGGACTACCTTCTTGAATTTACAACGAGTTAACTAGTAAGTCTTTGAATAATTAAAACATACGAATAAGTCCCTGAATTATTGCATTTGTCAACAATTTGGTCCCTGTGTTAAATTCAAGGACCACAAGATAAAATTCAGTATACATTTAGAGACCAAAAAATATTAATTTAGTACAAATTCAAAAACTAAAAAATATAAAATCAAAATCCAGAGACTAAATCTTCATTAAAGACTAAATATATAGTTGACAATTGAAATACTTTAGAGACCAAATTGTGTGTTTCCATTATTCAAGGACTAATTAGTTAACTAAGAATGAATTTAGAAAGTAAATAGTAGGTTTTCTCTGAAAGTTTTGTATGGGATTTTGGGTTTTGAAAAGTTGCAGATGTTGGATCTATCGCTTTAACGATATATATGATCATTGCCACCTTCAATATCAAAGTCTTGTCTAGCTGTCCTTGTGTTGTGACTGAGAGTGCGTGCTCCTTGATCCATGCAACTATATCTATATATATCTAACGGATTTTAATATTACTATTATCTGAATCAGTGTTGAATTGAAGAATCTTGGTTATGGACCCAATAAATAGTCTTTTCTGTTAGTGTATGTTTCACATATGTAGACTGACTTATAGGCTATACTGGTACAGAAAGCATTGTTGGTACCTTCTAAATAGTAATTATTTCTACTTTTCCTATCCTTTTCTTGCTCATTTATTTATATCTATCAAATGAATCTATGCTAAATGCAACAACTTCAGCTACAGCTTATTAAAGATATATAACGTATACAAGTTATAACATTTGTGTATAAAATCAAATGTATATATAAAAGCTTAGGTGGCTAAGGTTGGAGCAGGTGATCAGTCAAGTAAGACTGAGTCCATTCTTGGTTGAATCTTGGTACAAATAGAAATAATCAAAATTATGATTAAATAAAAATGTGCAAAATTAAGTAATTAAGTCATGGTCTGCTTAATTCAGTTAATTGGGTTAAGTGAGGCTTCAAGCGGCAAGAAATGTATATTATAAGTACTCAGGAAAACAATTAGAGAGAGGAAATTAAAAATGGATATATAGAATTTGATAATAGGCCCAATAATTAGGAGGCCCAAATGGCAGAACATGCCCTCGATCCAACAGATTACAAACCCATCAGATGGATCACATAGGCATGAACGTCCTGTATCTCGCCATCAGATGTGGGCGCCCACAATCACGAAGGATGTGGGCGCCCACGACCAACAAATAAGGAAACATTCCCTGAATCAATGAGGAGCCAATTAAGGATCGATCAAGATCCGCTGTCAATCAAGGCAAATCACTCAGAGATCCTTTCCCTTAGCCATCAAGGTACCTTTTGCAGAAAAGGAAATTACGTGGGAGCCAAGGATCGCAATCAGATCAGCCAGGATCACAATCAGACATCCAGGCATTTATGACAAGATCACGCCAGATCACCCCCAGCCAGTATAAAAGGTTATCCCTTCACACAGGAAAAAGGTACGCACTTTAACTAGTCCATTGAGATTATCGTGCTCAACTCTTTACTAACTTAAGCATCGGAGGTGAATCGCAGGGCCACCCCTGTGTGTTCATTGACTTGCAGGCGACTTCCGACCCAAAGTTGCCTCATCGAACCAGGTAATGACCCCCCGGCCAGAACCAGGTTCATCACTAGCGCCGTCTGTGGGGACTTTCATACAAAGTCCTTTTTAAATTTTACATCTTAAATTCTTGGTTTATGTTTTTGATTTTCTTTTCTGCACGGGATGAACTCGTAGGGTGATTCATGTAAATTTTTCTTTATATGCCTTTTTAACCTGTGTGTTCATTCGAACCAGAAAGAAAAATGACATCGACTCCAGCTGATCAACAAACTCCGGGAGGCTCAGTGACTCAATCCGCACAGGATTCGACGCTCGCTCCTCCGCCTGGATTCCCTACTATTCAGGAAGCCCTTGCGCTGCCAAACCCTGCACCAGTGGGGCAAATCTCCATAACATAAGAGGATAGGATCGCTGCCCTCAAGGCCGATATGCGGATAGAAATGGAAGCGCTCCGCAGAGACATCCGCGACATGGTTATGGGAAAGGGAAAGCAAGTTGCGGAAGAGCCTAGAAGTAATTACCCAGAGCCTGAGAACCTAGGGAGCCAAGAACAATTGACACCCTTGAATGTGCCGCCTCCGCCAGAACCAGGTTCATCAGAATTAAATAATCAATATGTGAAAGGATTCATGGCACAACCTAAAAAAGTGCTTGCTAGCAAACAAGGCGAGTAATCCCAAACTACATATAATTCATATATATATATACATGGTTTTAACAACGGATCGGATAAGATGTTTTTGTTCACTGATTTAGGTGTCCCAAAGACAGGACGCCGTATATAAAGTTATACGGCTCTCAACTAACTAATTAATTAATGCTCATGAATTGAAATATATGCAGACTACTCTGTGCCTAGATCTTTTGGGCCTAACTATATATATATAGTGGATCTGATTAACTAATTAATTAATCTCCACAACTTGATTCATGTTAATTTGAATTATGCGATATGAAGATTAGCAGAGAGAACTTAAGAGGTTGAAATAATTAAGATGAAAGCACGATATATATTGGAGGAGATGAAGAAATTAAAGAGAAGAATCGGACACTTTATACCAGCCTCTCTCTTGTTCATTATGTAAAATTCTCGGTAACCAACCCTCTTCTTCTCTTTTGAAAAGTTACAAGAAAGAGAAAGAAAAAAAAGAAAAGCCCTCAATACACCCGATCGACCCCATGGATTATAAAACAAAACTAAACATGAAACACCTTAATTAATTAGTCCCCAATGTTTTTTTTTTTTTTTCATGCTCCTAGCCAANCCCAATGTTTTTTTTTTGTTTACATGCTCCTAGCCAACATTTCCTGAAACCTCCTGTCAGATTCCTGCTTCTCCAACTTAAACTTCTCGTGACAATTTGCAATGAACATCTCAGCCAGCAAGTCAATCTCGTTAATCTCGTGTTTTCCTTCTACCTTCTCTTCCAGCCACTGTAGGTACCCTGCGAGACGAGAGTCATCATGATGATCATGATCATGATTATCACGTGTTGGAACATTCCAAGAGGAATATTGATCATAGTAAAGATCATTATGGGTATTATTATTAGGTGGTGATGAAATTGAAGAAGGTAAGACTTGGTAAACAGGGGAGGGAACAGGCAAAACATGGGAAGAAGATTTGGAAGAACACCAATTGTAATGGAGCCTGAAGGATCCTAAGATGATGTTCTTGTTGTTTCTGCTCTTGTTGTTGTAATAATGTTTTCTGTGACAAGCGTGGTGGTTATCCTTGAAGATCTGGAGGATAAGGGCTTTGAGTTTAGAGAGTGCACGAATGATTCGGCACATGCGGGAAATTATGAGTGTGTGAATCAGGCTTTTTAGCTTCGTGGAGCTTAAGGATGTGGAAGATGGCGATTTCAGTATGGACAAGGCTTGAAGTGGAGAATTAAGTGTTTTGAGATGGGAAGAATGAGAATGAGAATTATGGGATGGGCTAAACATTTTGGATTAATGCTATATTCAGTATACTGGAAACACATACACACTCTCTGGCCTCTGTGACTCTGTGAGTGTTGTGTTGGATTTTGAGGTGTGGTTTGGCTACTTATAAACCCACTGGATTACCAGTTTACCCCTTGACTTGTGCTTTATTTTAAAGCAATGCCATTAATTCACTTTTGTATATATATATAGGATGCTGTTTTCTTTTTAATCTGTGCTTGTGGATATGGTAGGAATAGAAGAAGAATAGGCGCTTTCCCAATTTTAAAATTATTGGTTAGGTTAGGTTTGGGAATTTCCAATTTTTATTTTTCCCTCGCTTGCCTTGGCTTTGTGGTTTGTATATATGTAAATAGTAAGCAGCTCGAGAACGCTTTTTAAGCCTTAAGAATCGCCACAATTACCAACCCAAGGATTATAATAATGCTTCATATTTGAAAAAAACTGTTCGATTAAATTGTTTTTCTTTTTTTTGGGGTTCATTATTACAGTGCGGTTTCCTAAACATATTATAATTACGTAGTTCCTGGACTGACATGTTTTATTATTTTTTTGGATGCAAGAACTTTCCTCCAAACTCCAAGCCAAATAAGTGATGTAAGAACAACCGTATATTAAGGGGAAACGGAGATATTTCAATATGGAAATTTACAAAGCATGTGTAAAGTGTAAACTCTAGATGTTTATGACATATTTATTTAAATTTTATTCATCTGGTATTACATTTTTAGGTATAGATCATAGTACTCTATCACTCTCGATCAATTCATTCATATATTATATTATGACAAAATGACAATGTATACATCATTTTTAGGTATAGATAGTACTCTATCACTCTTGATCAATTCATTCATATATATTATATTATTATATTATGACAAAATGACAATGTATACCCACCTTAATTATTACGCACCACTAAATTAATATATACTCCTGAAAGATTACATTTTTTTTTTAAGAAAAAGGACAGAAAGTCTCAACAGTATTGAGTAGTCAGAAAATAAGTACAGAATTCACTTACTTTCGTGTCAAAAGAAAGCGACACTAGAGCCAAAATTGTTGAATACATGAATCAATTATTTATATTGTTTTGTTATGCCAAGTTTTGCATTTAATTACATTCAATCTTTATTACGTAAACTCCGTATATATATATATTGTGTTCAAAAAAAGAAACAACTCTTATACTTTGAAATCAATAATTACTAAGTGACAGAGTATATAGCTTTCCTGAAGTCCTTCTTGAAGTCTCCAGTTAAATCTTCCTGAAGTCAGTACCTGATTCTATCGTCCTGAAGATTGTTCCCGTTCCTGAAGATGCTAACATCATATTCCAGCTCAGCATAGTTTGTTAGGTGTTAGTTATCCAACCCAGTCTAGTTGTTGTTTTATCAGTTTTCAGCTAACTGATTTCTGGTGATTAATTCACCTATATAAACTACATTGTATTCTTTGTTAAATGTAATGCAAATCATTCTTTCCTTAGTTTCAATTTCTTCATTCTCATTTTCTCTTAATTTAGCACTAAGCATCACCACGATTTGTTGGACTTAGATTAACAAACTAACAAAAGATGTAACTGGTTATAATCGCATCAATGACTTTGATTTTGTTTTTTTGCTGCATCAATGACTTTCATATATACATTAACAAAAGAAAATCACTCTTCATTAATTACTTAATCTACATAAATTTTGGATTATGGATTGATTGTTGAAGAGATTTCATGTTAAATTTCGGTGTAGATCAGACCTCAACTTCATCTCCTCGATCTTTTTGGATCAAAGTGATATACTTGACTTTCAATCAGTATATCAGATAGAATAGATATTCATGAAGGGAACTAGCTAGCAGCGAAAAATTATATTACGTGTATTCAATAATCCGCGTACTCAAAAACAATACATGTGATGACTCTGTATGCTCGTGACGAAAAAACTAATATATCTTTTCGCGTGTGTCTTTGACTGTGTGTATATAAATATATCCTTTCACCTTCCAATGAATTTCTCTGAAACTCAGGCGAATTAGACATGTTCTTTTTTGTATATACTAAAGCTCAACATCACTATGACATAATTAATTAATCAGCAATTTCCACTCCCTGTTTGCAGATAAAAACACTGCCTATAGAGGTCGTGTTTGCCACTTTGCTGCAACATGTAAAAAGGAACGTGAAACTCAATAATTTTGTTTAACTATTTGTTAAGATCAAATGCTTAGCATTTGATCAAAAGTTTTAGTTGTTAAACACAACTATTTCTTTAACCCACGTTAGAGTACACTCAAGCACCATGATTCGATTATAACTTATTAATCTCACATTTAACCTCTGTTATTGAGCAATTGACGTTACACTTTGACTAAGCTATTTTGTTAATATGTATTTATTATATCATTAGTTAGAGGAATTCAAGCAAGTTCACTTGAGTAGTTTGTACTAGTTTTTCAATTGATTTTAAATTAATGTAGAACGAAAACTTGAATTTTTTTATATAGTTGATAACTTTAATAAATTGTATGTATATATATAATCATAAAAATTGTACATAAGTTATAGTTTTTGTTTTTAAAATAACTAAACGTCTTAAAAAGTATTGTTCTGTTTATCAATACTTTCTTGTTTTTTCTTTTTAAATTTGGTTTCATTTGTTTGGAAGGGAACTTTTGAGTGTATTATGCGTAGGACAAGGAGAGCCTTTCCTGGGCAACAATTGACAATTGTAGAGGACCAGTGGATAAAGGGTATACCGGTCATTTCACTCACGGGTGTGAAGTAGCAATAAATTAAAGTTAACTTCATTATACAAAATAAACAAGTAAATAGATTAATACACACACCAATCTATAGTTCTATACCGCGAAGTTCACAATATATATAAAATTTGTATGTGATCGTTTGGTATTTTTCATAGGGAAAACAACTTTCGTGCCGTTTGCGGTGATTTTCAATTATGCTCCTAACGTTTCATTTGTGTCAGTTGTGTCCCCAATGTGAAACGTTAGTTTCAATTATGCTCCCAATTTTGATTCATTGCTGATGTATCATTTTTTTTACTTGTGTGTCAATTTTTTGTTCTGAATTGAATATGTGGCAAGATGAATGGGTAAATAAAACATCCCTGATTTATTTTTATCCACCATGGCATTTCCTACGTGGTATAAGGCTTCCGAAGATGAAGATGAATATGTCAACAAAATTTTAGGGTACTAATTTTTTGGTTTAGAGAATGTAAATCCACGTAGAAAATGCCATGGTGGATAAAAAATAAATCAGGGATGTTTTATTTATCCAGTCATCTTGCCACATATTCAATTCAGATCAAAAAATTGACACACAAGTAAAATTGGGGGCATAATTGAAACTAACTGTTAGGATCAAGCGCTTACCACTATGCCAAAAGCTATAGCTGTTAGCAAGGACGCAAGTCTATTTCTTAACCCACGGTAGAGCAGACGCCCAAGCGCCATGGTTCGACTATGACTAGGCCCCACACCTGGACCTCCGCCATGGGACAATTGATGCCACACCTTGGCTAACAATCTCCCCCTCAGCAATCATCCCGCTGGGAATCGAACACACGACCTTGGCTCTGATACCAATTGTTAGGATCAAGCGCTTACCACTAGGCCAAAAGCTATAGCTGTTAGCAATGACGCAACTCTATTTCTTAACCCACAGTAGAGCAGACGCCCAAGCGTCATGGTTTGACTATGACTTGACCCCACACCTGGACCTCCACCATGGGACAATTGATGCCACATCTTGGCTAACACTAATGTTTCACATTGGGGGCACAACTGACACAAATGAAATATTAGGGGTATAACTGAAAATCACCGCAAACATTAGGGGCACGAAAGGGTCTTTTACGAAAGGGGTATAACTGAAAATCACCGCAAACATAGGAATTGGATATTCTATTTATACAGCTTCACACATTTAATAATCGACTTATTCGAGTGATGATGGGAGGAATTATACAACTTCTTAAATTTCTGTATTGGATAAATTGCAATGATACTTATATATATAAATAAATGCTATGTATTTGAACATTGTACGGAGGGAAAAAGTCAATCTCATCACACACTGAGCATTTGGCCCCAGCTATATATTATTCTGCACTTTTTTTTTTCATGTTTTTGCCCTCATACGTCATATCTCTTGCAAAATTAAACTCACTAAAATTCTACCACATATACAACGTTGAGGAAGAAGAAATAATTAATTAGAAGACAACTAAAGATGTTGCGGTGTGATTTTTCTGAGATTAACTAGCTAGGTAATATATAAATGGATAGACTAGATAGAGGTAGATAGATAGATATATAAAAGAATATATATAATGAAAATGGAAATTAAGGAATCTGAAAACAGTTGGAGAAAGCCTTATAGCCAACTTAATTTAATTAGTGTATACTTTCTACCAAAAGATCACACTCATCAATTGCGGAATACTTCGCCTTTCCTTAATTTAATATATTCCCTCAGCATCTTCTGTCACACTCAACGAAACTCCCATGAAATTCTGCATTTCAACTTTTCTTCACCTCCCCAATTTTAGTTTTAATTTTTTTTTTCCTTCTTCTTTTCATTTGATTCCTTCCCTTTTATTTTCTTTTCTTCTTTTTAAGAAAATTCTTCAAATATATATGTTAATGTTGTGGAGCTATCAATATAAAGTTGATCATCAGAAAGGACGATTATATTTTCCAGGTACAAAACCATGTGATCTAAATAATTAACAAGGGGCACACTAATTAATTAAAGCTAGCTCGATCGATCATCGATCTGCAGACATATATATAGATTCAATTTGAATTCTTGATCTGACAAAGTTTGAAAAACTTGAAATATTCATGCACTGTAATGAATGAAAAAAAAGTAGAATTTGTTGGCTAAATGAAAGGCTAAATTAAAGGAAGGATCGAGAATATAAATCACGTAAATATGTATGCCTTGAACGAGTCAGTGGGAAAATTGCTTTATTATTTTGCGCTAAAGGGCCCAGATCCTGTGAACTTTATTTTGCTTAGAAATAATGAAGCAGCTGGGATTGCCTTATAAAGGCTCACACTTAAGCTATTAGCCCTTTTGATGTCATTCACAGATATTGCTCAACTTGTTAAAGTGATTATAATAATCATTGGTATTTGGTAGGTTACGTTGGAGAGAGAGAGAGAAATTAAACAAATTAACCCAACATGATCTATAGATGATATAATCAAAATCCCCAGTCATTTTCATCTATGGATTTTCTTATTTTTCAGCACATGACTGATCATCACCATGTATGTATGATTGTATGGCGTCCTTTTCTTTCATTGTCTGCAACAGTATAATGGAAAAAAGACTTGCAAGAGAGGATATATATGACTTAGGAAAACTGACAGTTCGAGGATTTATGTCAATATGTCATTTTGAATCAATCAATAATAGCATCTAATATGTAATCTCAGGTCGCATCAATATAAATTAATTCCGCATTTGGAGAGCTGTTAATTAGTAGCCTAGTCAAATTGTGCTACTTAAGCGTACAAAATTTGATCAATTATAATATATATTTTTTAATGTAATCTTTCATCTATTACTTATATAGAGCAAGAGATAGGATTTTCTATAGTATATTTTAGGTGAATTGCAGAGAGAAATCAGAATAGATTAGAAAAAGAAAGTGTCAGTAAAATTCATTTTCTCTCTCTATTTGTTTCTTTTTTTCTTTGTACTTTACCTAAAGTGCACTATATAGAATTTAAATTATATAGGACAGTGCTATAAAAATGCTATTGTATGATCTATATAGGGCAGTGCTCTGAAAACGCTATTGAAGAGTTATTGAGTGACTTCTACGAAAAAAAAGAGTTATTGAGTGACTTTGTTTCAATCTTTCTCTTTTCTCTTTAATTTTCTTTTGTTTTCATCTTTAATTTTAATTACATATTTTGGAATTTGTGCCAAATTATAAACAAAATTTGGCTTGTTGTATCAATGGGCCTCTTCTTACCATACATGGCCGCCCTATATATATCCATTTTATAGTTTAAGTAATGATTAGGATTTCTTATAATCAAATTTAAGTTTTTTTTTCTCTAAATATGTCTCCCTAATATATTCATATAAAGCATATTAAAATATAAAATTTAAAAATAAATTGATAATAAATAAATTTTGTAAATAAAATTAAAAATTAATATAATATTTAATTTGTAAACCAAAAATGTACTTTTGTCGAAGTTATAGTCACGAAGCAGAACTTTCTAATTAAACAAAAAATAGTATAATAATGTAACATCTAAATATGATCAAAGATGTGAAAGTTGTGTGTCAATTATTTTTTCTATATAACTATGAGTTTCTCCATTTATTTGTGTAATAGTTTATGTGCAAATTAATTATATTTGAACTGAAAATGAATAGTGGGTCTGATTGGTTGCCCTGTTTCCTGTTTCTATTTTCACTGAAAACAGGAAATATGACTGAAAACGTGTTTTGTACATTTTTTTAAAAATATTTTCTGAAAACATTTTCTGAAACAGGAAACGTCAAAAAGACGTTTCCAGTATTTCCAAAAACAAACTTATGATATTTTGCAACATTACAAAAAGTGAACTATTTAATCATGTTAATATCATCATTTAGTTATAATCAAACTTAAAAATATATAAAAATTAGCGTTATTCAAGTTAACATAATTTAAATATGAATGAAAATGATTTTTTGACTTTATAAAACAAACATGTTTTTTAAATATTGAAAATTTAGAAATAAAAATAAAATTCCATAAATGAAAACAGAAAACATGAAACATTTTCTTAAACCAATCACGCCTTAAATTTTTTTAAATCTCAATAATGTTGACTCAAAACTTTAAACTTAAATTTGTCAATCTGAAAAACAGCTCGTTCATCACTACACTATAATGCTCGTTCATCACTACACTATAATAAAACGTTAGTAAATTATGACTAGGTTACTATGGAGCAGGTTTTTTTTTTTTTGGTCAAGTCTATGGAGCAGGTTTTGGAGTCATGCGTTCTCACCTTACCTACACACGTGGGAACACGTTGATTTCTTCTCTTCTTGGTTGATCTATAGAGCTAAAGACTGATGTTAAAAGTTGGGTATAGTAACTACGAAAACATGGGCTTCCAAACGAAGCGTTAGGAAATTAAATAATTGGGAAGAAGGCCCATTCCTGTCTCCTTTCACCTTCAACAAAGTTATATATTAGGGATTCAGGAACGGAGGGAGTAATATTTAATCCCACTATATATATTTCCAATATAAAACTCATAAATATCTCTGTTCCTTTAAAGTGCATATGATCCATAATTAAAAATTCTCAATTCTTATTCAATTTTGATAAGACGAGAGAAAAGTCCATACAAATCTGAGCCATTATATGTCGTAAGCTAAAAGCTAAACACGCCACCTCTGCACTTAATAATTATAATAGTTAGGTCTTGTCCAAGACACAAATGAATGTGTTTTTCAATAATTATTTCTCTTCAGTTTTATCTTATTATATATTTTCTATTAAACTATACAAACATTCAAACCGAATTCAATTTAGCAATATATTTAGCATATGTGTTGGGGGAAATTTGACTGGTCATGGGTCTTTGAGATAAGATCTTTTATTGTAAATGCTTAACATAATCATATTAAAAGGCACCCTCGTAATCAATGGCTATATAAATCATTAACGTCAACTTCAGTGTATGTCATCTCCTATTTAACGTAGCAAATATTACTAGTACTGAAAAAGATCTAGTATATAAATTTAAAAATTTAACTCAACCTCAATTTAAAACTAAATATCATAGAACTTAATTAACCAAATTATCTAGATAATACCAAATGCTAAATATCAGAGAATACCGATAATCAAATGTGTAAAAGTATTGTTAACACTTCATAATTTTTATTATAGAGGAGAGTACTAAATTTCCCTTGGAAAACTTTAGATTTTCATTTAAACAAAAGATTAAATGAAAATAAGGAATTACATTGCATAAAGATAAAGGTTCGAGAGATTGAATCCACTCTATAGTTTATTGAAATTGTGAGTTTTGAAATGTTTGTCTCACACACACTCACACTGCAAGTCTACTGTAGTCAAACTCATTGTAATTGATTCATTCTCTAATTTCAGCAAGAAATATCAAAGTATGCAAGAAGAACATTCAAGAACACTCATAAAAAACTCAAGAACGCTCAAGAACATTCATAAAAAGCTCAAGAACATTCAAAGAAAGCTAACCTCCAAAAGGAACTCAGTGGTGGTCGGTGATGGCTTGGCGAGAAACCACCCAAAACCGTCAACCTCAAAGAAGAGAGAAGGGGGAGAGTAAAAACTTCTAGAGAGAAGTAAAAACTTGAGAATAAGGAAAAGTGTGAAAACTCACAAAGGGACAAGACTTCTTATAGGAGAAAAATAGAGAAAAAATTAAAAACTTGAAGTTGGCAACATCATGAAGCAAGTGGCCACCTTCATCCATTGAAGTATGGCCGCCATTTGACTCCAAGAAACATATTCGCCACCTTCATCCATCAAAACATGGCCTCCCACTTCATTCCAAGAAGCATGGTCGCCAACTTCACCCATTGAAGCATGGCCAATAAATAATATATAAATTATCATTTAAATCTTCAAATGAGGTTGAGAAGTCTTCTCTACTCCAATAAGATACAATATTTATACTTATCCTCACCTAAATTCTTATTAACAAAAAGAAACAACGAAAAATGATGTTGTATTTTCAATTTTTTATTCGAATGAAAGATAAAATCTCAAATAAAATCAGTGAGTGCCTGAGTGGTTCTTGTTTCTTTTGGGGCCTAAAGTGTGAGATTCTCCTTTCTTTGTTTATTTTTTGTTTTTTAACAAAGTATGCCTGTAAATAATCCCGGAATTGAACTCGAAGGACCTTTTCTCCCGTAAGACTTAAATGTGTGGCCCATATTTAGCATTCTCAAGACAGCTGAGCCTGCATTCCAACAGTCCAACTCTGCTTAGCTATCTCAGTTTCCACGCCCAAACCTAATTTTCTAGCCCATTTGTACCAACTTTCTGATTCGTTCAGCCCATAATTAGAAACCATTACCAATGTTGTCAAAACCAGATCGGATTGGATGGTCTAACCGGTTCAACCGTCAACCGAATACAATAGCGAGTGGGTTCAACCAAAATAACCAAACTGACATTTGGACCGGATTGAATCGAAAATAACCGGAGAACTGGGTCCAACCGCCAAACCGCTCAAAAAATCGATGGTTCACCTAAATAAACAAAAATTGATTAAAAATTATAAGAAGGCAAAGTGGAGGCCCTCATTAATCTTTTATCTTTCTTTTTCATTTCTTCTTTTAATATTTAGAATAAAATAAATTATTAATTATATTAAAAATAATTATTTGTATTATTATAGAGGATTTATATTTAATATATTTAAAAAAATTATTTATTACATTATCCGGTCCGACCAATGGTTCGACCAATCAAACCGTGAACCGAATACTAGTCTGAGTCTTTGTCCGGTTCGGTTTTGACAATTACAATATCAAAGAAACATTTCTTTCCGAAAAAATAGACATTTAACAAAAAAAAAAATTTTGAAAATAACCAATGCCAAAAAAAAAATAACAAATAAGATTTTAGTCGTTTGTCTTGTGTGTTCATGAGTTTTTATCTTTTTTTTTTTCTATTCCTGAGAATTTTTGTCTAAACTAATTCAGATTCCACCCGTATTATAATAAGAGAATTTTTCAACTAGAATAGCTTTATTCACAAAATTTTATTTAAGAAAAATACTAATCTGCTTACTATTAGACCAACCTCTTGTTAGTTCTTTAAAAATTGTTTAATTATCCCCTTGTAATGAGATATATATACATCACAATGTATTTATTGGTGATTTACATCTATGTACGTTACGTTGTCGCAAATAAACCTATACTTTATTAATTGCATGGATTAGTGGTATCCGTCTTTATAATCAAATGCCGCTTCTGTCTCGTGCAGGTATAGTGATATATGCTATGACTCAAATATATATTTCCATTTTTAAAGGCCGTTTGAGATTTGCTTCAATTGATAAACTGACATTTTTTTTATTCAATTAAGCGGAGAATATTTGTATGCTCTATTCAAATTTCAAAATTTATACAAAAGCTCAAGGTGGATTGGAATTAGTGCGTGATTGAGAATGAATTGCATTTAGTTGACAGTCGAGTTTTCTCGTAAAACCCTAATCATGAAGGATTATCTCTCTCTTTTATAAGAGATTTCACCCTATTTCATATTAGGGTTATTGGTGGTGCCTCCTAGCTTTGGCCTTCTGCGGTGGCGCTCTTTTGTGTGTCTTCTAAGGCAGTGGTTTTCAAATTTAGGTGGTTTTCGGCGAGTTTCCTTCCTAGATCTATGTGCTCTCTGCTCGTGTTCGTTTGTTTTCTGCGGCGGGTTTTGTGGCGACAGCATTCTGGATCTGGTCGGGTTTTTTTTTTTTGTTTCCAGTTCTTTATATGGTTGTAGCTTTAGTTGGATTTATAGATCTGTTAACTTGGCAGCTGTCTTGTCAACTTGTCTGACACGAAGATGAGTCTTCTTGGATGGGTTGCAAACCCCTCACTTACCTCTCTCTTTTATAAGAGATTTGATTATTTTGCTGTATTTTTGTTTGTATTGTGCTTGGTTTTGCCTTGCTTTTGAATGGATTATTTTTTTCGAGGCAAAAAAAATTGCATTTCATCTCATTTGGTGTTGAGTATAAACTTCTTTTTTAATAATTTAATTTTTTCCATTTATAAATATTTATACATTTCTGAGCAAAAAAAATCTTTATACATTTTTAAAATATTTATACAATTATTTTATGTATAGTAATTATTACATATATATATTTAAATAAATTTTAGATCTCAATATGATTTACAAATGTAATTATGAGAGATTGGCCCATAATGAGCTCAATATTAGTATATTACTATAGTCAATTAAAGACTGTACGTAATTACAAAAAACTAAAGGAGACAAATGACCATATATCAAGTTAATTAAATTCAAGCTAAGTTTTGAGTTAGGACCTGTATGGGATTGTTTTATAATTTCGTTACAATACATTACATTAGGTTTATTGACTCTATAGTATTTTAAAGTTATTTGTTTGTTGTACACTAGTACTTTAATTAATAAATTTATATTAATCTTTATTTAAATATCTAAAATTATCTATACTTTAATAAAAAAAAAATATTAAATAAAATAATAATTTTTACTATCATACAAGATACAACTTTATTGATCCCATATATATATATAGAGAGAGAGATAGCCTGCAACTTTGACTTCCAACCTTCCAACACGTTTTCTGCAATATTCCCTTTCGATTTTCAGTACAAATATTCTTAATTTTACGAACACTGTTTCCAATTCCAAATAACAAATAAAGAAAAAAGATTGAAGATGCTGGGAATGTTAATCAGTGCGTTTCACACACTCCACAAAATGTCAGAAAATTATAAAGGCTATAGGGAAAATGCCTGTGTACCAAAACCACGTATACTTTAAAATTCCTTTTCTATTTAGAATTGTACTTTCCATGTGCATACATGAAACGTTGGAAATGTACGTTAATGTAAATATGAAGAGCTTAGCTAGTAATAAATAAGATAGGTAGAAATTAAATAAAATACATGTACTCCTCCGATTCTATATATCTGATGTTTAAGGTAAATGCACACAGAATAAAAAAATGATTAGTTCACCTATAATGAAGAGAAAAATGAGATAAAAAGACTAAACTATCTCAATCAAATTACTTGAGAAATGTTTATTCATTTATGACTCTACTATATATAGAACCTGGGAGTAACATTTTGACGGCAGTAAATTATAAAGATTATGTAGTCGGACATGCAATTAATTGAATATATAAATATTTTGTTATTAATTAGGGGCGGTGAGAGTGCGATATGTATGGAATCTTTAACTTTCAAATATTCCAAAAATGATGATTAATGACATTTTCAATGGCACAAGCTTAGGTATTGTCATTTTAATTGCATTACTATGTACGATAATACGATATTATCCACAAGAAAGAGGAAGATAAGGGCAATGCCAAGTCTAGAAACGACCCTTGGAGATTGTAGGGTTCAGTTTGTGTTGTAGATTCCGACACTATTGTTACAATAATTTAATAATTATATTGGTGGCTCAATTTTTAATTAATAAATTCCTAACAAATAGAGATATATAAATATATCTTATATTATATGGCTCCACTCCTTTCTGGTCGTCCATGTTTAAAACTATATTCTATGAAATTAAAAATAAGAGAAAATTAACTATTTGGTCTCTCTTTCTTTACTAAGTTAACAATTTAGTCCCTTATTTATTTTACATACATATTTGTGTGCCCGTTAGGGCACGCAAAGCCCCTAGTATATATATATAGGCTAGGAACAGGGTAAGTATAAAAACCAAAACCTCTTACTTACAATATAATATAAACACTAAAAAAATAATAGTTTATGCTCAAAATTATTAATGAACATATATCAATGTAGGGATGAGCAAACCAACCCGCGAGCCCGCAGAAACCAACTCAACCTGCAGCTATGGGTTGGGTTAGTTTGGGTTCGCAGGTTGGTTTGAGCTCAAAATTCTCAACCCGCACACTTGCGGGTTGGGTTGCGGGTTTGTAGTTTTTCAACCCAACCCAACCCGCGAGCCCGCATATAATTTTTTTTTTTTAATTATTTTATATACATGTTTATGTATTTTTATATAAATTTTGCATGTTTTCTTATGTATTTAAATTATTAGTTCTTCATAAATAAGATATTTTGATTTTAAAACTTACATAATTTTATATATGTATTACATTTACATATGTTATGGAGTATATTTTAATTGATTTATATTTATATATATA